>ML782046.1:259678-296163 GCA_009831015.1 Picea engelmannii
GTTAATGTTGAGAATTTGAAATTGTATGAGCCTCCTTTGATTGATGATCAAGGAGAACATGTTCAAATTCCTTCTATAGATGATTTCTCCCCAGAATATCTTACAGAACTACTTGAAGACACAATCCTTGACAGGAGAATGAGAACTTCAAAATGAGCAAATGTGGAATATCTTCGAATTGGTCTTAAAGGCACAAATCCAAGTAAAGCCAAGTGGATTGAGGTTGGGAAGGTGAGGGAAATATACCCTCATCTTCAGACAGACTGAAAATAGTCTTTTGGAGGTCCAAAATCTTTCCAATGGGGAGGTGTGATCTAGGGGATTAAATTTTGCTCAAAAATTCAAAGTGCTCAGAATTCCTTCAAATCAAATGGGTGCGTAGGTCTCATCATCACAAACCCAACACAAATTGTTTGGGTTCAAATGGATGTCGGATGAGAGAGATATCGTGTTCTGTTCAAATCATCAAACAGACAAAAAAAATGTGTTGACTGTACAGTCCGTACAGTCCATACGGATGCTGATGTGGCAGGGCCATACGACATGTGGTAGGGCTGAGTTGGTAGGTCTATACAACACATGGCAGGGCTAAGTTGAGAGGGCTGTACGACACGTGCCAGGTGTTGGTTGGAAGTTGGACGAAAAATTGTTTCTTGACACGTGGCTTGTTTGTGGCGAATGAAATGGTGACACGTGGCCCAATCAATGGCCACCACATGTCACCTAGATAGTGGTTTAAAACTTTGGTTGTCAACAGGACTCGACCTAGCAACCTCCAGGGAAAGGGGAAGAGCTTTGGGAAGGGTCGCCCAACCGGAGTGCCCACATGTGTTTCTTATTATATATATGATTTAAAATATATTTGAATTGATATATGTTGTGAGTTGGGGCGCGGCCCAGGCCGGGGCTTAGCCCCAACTCCCGGTCATATATGTTTGCAATGTAACCACCGACGCGCGTGCACACATTCCAAACCTTTTACCATATGTTTTAAAACATGGCCCCTTTTTGCATGAGCACGCGGTCACATGGTGACTCATATGCCCACGGACTTGGCGGTTAGGGGCTAGGCACGCCCTAACCTTCCTACAGTTTGCACCATTTTGCAGTTGCACCTGATGCTAAGTTTTAACACAAAAATGTGCGTCGGGGCTAGGTTGAGGAGGCAGAGGTGCATTTTGGTGATCCAGAGACAACAACTTTGAAGGGGAACTTCTAGGAAGCCTATCTTCTTCAATTTTTGGCCAAACGAGGTGCTGAAAAAGCCCAGCTAGGGGTTTTTGGACGTTATGAAGCCCTTGGAGCCATCTATTTGGCATTTTGAGCATTGTAAAACACATATTTTATCACTTTGAGAAAATAATACAAAAAATCCATTAGAAGTTGGACCAGGAGATGTAACCCAAGAGAGGGGTGAACTCCTTTATCATTTGTTGTGTTATGTGTTTTCTGTTCACTGTTATTTGTTGTTGTTTATATGAATCTTGAATGTGTTATTTCTATAAAAGTTGTGTTTGAAAAATTGATCCATTTGCATAAGAACACTTGAATTAAAAGTTGCAAATATTTTCAAGAATACAAGTCTTTATCATTTTCAGATCAAGCATGGTAAATTTTCATGTAAAATTGGAAGAAAAAATCCATGTACATATTGTGGTTTAGATAACCATCATGTTTCAGGTTGTTGTAAAAGATTGACCACATTCAAGAAACTTTCCAAGCAAAGGCAACTTGAAAACAAGATGCAAAAGATTTGCACTCACTGCTAGAAGAGGGGTCATCTCATTGACCAATGTTGGACATTGCATCCAACCACTCATCCACAACATGAGAAGAAGATGGATAATGAGACTAGCAAGAATGGTAGAGGAGATTCCATCATCGATGTGAGTCAAGATGTTTCACAAGAAGAGGATTTTCAGCAGAAAAATTCACCATTGAATTGGCTTGGTAAGATATGGTTAGATTTCTTGAGCAAGTAAGGCTTGCATTTATTTGTTTGTAGATGCACTTTTCAGCCTTATGTATGCATTTCTGTTGAAAGTATGACAAGTTGCAGCAGATTATCATAACTTGTATGATGCAAGTTTGCATGTGAATGTGATTCTTTTGAAGGCATTCTTGTTGTTGCACAACTTCGCCAAGAGGATGTAAAAGATGGGTATGATACTCACTTGTTGCAGCCATTTATCTTTTTCATTTTCAGCTCTTAAGTACCCACATGTTTTTGGGTTTATGTACTTATGTTTTTACTTGAAGGAGAGTTGAAGAGCTATGCACATGCATGGGATTTTGTATGTGTAAACAATGAAGTTTGTGATAGTTTCATTTTGAGTGACTCGCGAATGTAGCATGGTTGTGTATCATGAATGTTGACTTGTAATTGGGAATGTCAATATTTTTCAAATGAGTCTCGACTTGTGTCGATGTTGTCTTGACGACTATGTTGTGTCGATCATGTTTTCGACTTATGTTTAGTCAATGGTGTTTGTCGGCTTGTAAGTCGATATTGAGTACACCACGATGTAGGAAAATGCCATGTACTTTGATGAAGTACAAGATGTGACCATTTTATTGAAGAGAAAAAAGACTTTGTTGGCATCATTTTCAGTCTTGTATAAAATTGTTTTCAAGATTGATGGGTTTCTTGGTTTGTGACAAGATGTCACAGGAAAGATTTTTGCAGCCATTGTAGAGCAGATAGTGTTGATGCCAAGGAGTTCACAAGAGGGACTTGATTATCAATGGGAAGGATGTCAGTTTTCCAAGCACAAAGAGAATAGTGGGTCAGCAACAACCAGAGAACAATGGTTGAGGGACATAACCATTTGCAATGCAAGGCATGTCAAGGTACCCAGGGGATTGCCAAAAAAAAAAGAAGAATTTTCAAGTAGAATTAGTTGATAGAACTTGGAAGCAAAAGAGTATTGAAGCTCAGGTGGATAATCATCAGCTTTTGTGGGTCCAAAAGCCTTTCAGTGGGAAGGTGTGATCAGAATCTGGACCGGGGGTCAAATTTTAGCCCAAAAATCAAAGTGTTCGGAATCGCCTCAACATGAACGAGTGCGTAGGTCTCATCATTACAAACCTAACACACTTTGAATGGGGTCAAATGAACGTTGGATGAGTGATATATCGTGTTCTATTCGATTTTCCAAACAGGCAAAAAAAAATGTTGATTGTACAGTCCATATAGGTGATGACGTGGCATGGTTGTACGCTAATGTGGCATGAGGATGACGTGGAAAGATGATGAGTTGGTAAGATGATGTGGCAAGAATTAATTGGCAAACACATGGATGAATGGAATTTCGACACGTGGCATCTTTTTGTTCAATGGTTTGGTGCCATGTGGCACCTTGGTTATGGTATATTAAAATTTTATGGAGTCCATGGGGATCGAACCCCGGACCTTCCCCCCCACGATGGAGCACCTTCACAAAGAATGGGCTACCACTATTCCACATGTTGTTGCTTATTATATATATATTTTTCAATATATATTTAAACTCGTGCTATGGTGTAAGTCGCGCAGGGTCCGGGTTGGGGCTTTGCCCCAGCCCTTGGTTATGTGTGCCACCCCCATATGAACTCAACACATTTGCGCACGGTTATTTAAACCATAAAATAGATCGCTTCCATCGTGTGACACTTGTTATGACCACAACCCAACTTGCAACAAGTGCCTAAAATTGCACGGGATGTGGTCACGTTGGAACCCCATGCGCCCAACACTTCCGCGTTTTGGGGAAGAGGTTCCCTAACTATTCGACAAATTGGCATGTTTTGCGGGAATGCGCACATGTGTTGGGTTTAGGCATGGGAAACACCCAGAAGCCAAGTTACTCACACAGGAGGTGCAAATTGGCGAACCAAAGACAACAAGCTTGAAGGAGGAAAATGGAAGGAGGCCTAACTTCTTCATTTTTTGGCCAAATGAGGTGTCGAAAAAGCCCAGCTAGGGGTTTTTGGATGTTTTGAATCCATTGGAACATTTTTCAAAGGAATTTGGAGATTTCATTTTTAGGTTTTTCCACCTTGAAGTTTCAGGAGCTCTAGGGAGCTTAGGGCCACCATTGATGGAGGTCATGCTTAGATGAGCCCAAGTCTATTTTCTGTGACTGAATAGTCATTTTTGACTAATTGTTATGCTCTGAACACATTGGGACAGGTTTCAGAGGCATTGGAGTACTTTTAAAGGTGTTTTTTCCACAAGGAAGCTCAGGGAAGATCAAGGCCACATGTAGAAGAGGTCATGCCCGGATGAGTCATGGTCCGTTTTCAGAGTTCTATTAGTCATTTTTGGGGTTTTTATGTATTATGAACCCAATGGTACAGTTAGTAAATCAATTGGAGATGAGAAGCAGCTTGTAAAATAATATTTGACAAACTAATCCCAGAGAGCCTAGTCCATTGATGGAGGCTCAAGGAGATGTAACCAAGTTGGGGGTGAACTCCTTTATCATATTGTTATTGTTGTGAGTTTGTTGGTTATTATTTGTTGCAATTAATTTTTTGTTGTATTTCTTTAAACAACATACTTAACCATTAAAAATATTCCTCACACATAAACACCTAAAATAAGCCTAAACTTGACACATAAAACCTCTTGCACAACTATGACATAGAGAAAGGTCCTAGAGTTTATTTTAATGGAGTAGAGGGTGCTTGCATAGAAAAACAAGTCAGCCCCCTATTTTTAGATCATCGACTGAAAACAAAGAGATCTCTGGGCCTCTCCCCTTTCCAGCTTGTCTATGGGGCTGAAGCAGTTTTTCCTTCTCACCTTGCCCTGCCTGTAGCAAAATTCTTCCAATATTACCAAGGTGAGACTGATGATATGATTAGAAGGATGCATCAACTAGTAGAAGTGCACCAAACTAGAGAGAAGCTACTGGAAAAACTGCATGAACGTTAGCAGAAGATCAAGAAAGACTTTGACAGAAAGGCGAGAAAGGATGATTTCCAGTTGGGAAATCTGGTTCTCAAATGGGACACACCAAAGAAGGATAGAGGAAAGCACAAGAATTTTGAAGCCATGTGGATCAGGCCCTTCAAAATCCCTAAGATATATCCAAATAATACATATAGGTTGCAGGATTTAGAGGGTGATTGATTTTTCGGTGGCCCTATAAATGGGCATTTTCTCAAGAAGTTCTTTATTTGAGCCACAAGTGGCTCCCATGTTTTTGTAAATATTGTTTTTTATTTTATTTATCAGTTTTATAGGTGACTCCATAGCCCAACGATAAGGCACTGGAACTGTAGAAGAGTTCTTGGAATCTAACAGGGAGCAAGCCATCCCCCATGGAGCCTAATGTTATCACATTTATTTGTAAAAGGGGGGTGTTTTCCTAAGAAGTTGGCCCCTTGGCGAAGTAATGAAAGAAAATGGGAAAAAAAACCACAATTTGGATTATATCCTAAGTTGGAGGAGTAATGAGACGTTTTGATGCGACATGATAAGACACACACAAATCTAGGTGGTCGAGAGCTAAGTGCCCCAAATCGACGGTCGAAGGCCATATCGGGGCCTCAACGTGCACACAGGATAAAAAGGGCAGAGTGGGCCAGGGAAAACAGTCATGGTTTGTGAAGGTGCTATGTGTCAGCCAAAGACGTGCATCGGGCCCAAAAGCAAGGAAGTTCCAAACCAATTTTCGCAGCCCCGATATGCACATGTGCACATAATGTCCTATCTCGGGCCGACAAGTGGCCACTCCTCATCACTTATGCTCCCTCCATCTGTCTTCCACTCACCATCCCTCCGATACCTGTCCCTTTCTCATCTCACGCCACCTGTGCCACCTCAATCCACATCACCTCCATCCCATTACACATCAGCCCTGCTTGTGTGGCCCCCACTCTATCTTTAGTCTCCTCGTCCATACACAACTATCCACCTAGCCATCTCCTGCTCGCTACTCCATACTGAGTGCACCAATCACTTCATCAACAACCACGTCTACTGTCAGGCTTCCCTGTAAGCATCCAGCTCAGATCCATATGAAGAATGTTGAGGCTGCCACGTCTTATAGGTGCAGAGTTGACTTGAGCCTTCCCCAATACCAATGAAGCAGTTATGAAGGTGGTTGGTAGTGGTTGAACGTCGTTTATGCCATAAGTAGAAAGCACAGGAAAGGACTGCCAATTAGTCATCTAATCAGCAGGTCCGTTTTGAATCCCTCTTGCATCTGATCGAGGGTCACATCTAGTCAGGGACTATATGCAGAGTCCAATAGGAATCATGCACACATAATTCCTTCAATGCAGCGTCTCGATTATGCTTCTGTGATTTTGTTCTGAGTATAAATACTAAATTTTGATATTTTGTAAAGGTCTATGGTAGAGTTAGGATCTCACCTGTAAAACTTTAACAAGGACTTTGGTTCTCTGGTTATGTACATGTATTTGAGACTTCTTGTTTAATGAAAGTTAGATTCTTTCCATCTCTCCGTAAACACTGTGTTAAGACACTCGGAATTGGAGGATCCAATCGAGGGTTGTGATGTTGTTGTGATGTAGGCTTGATCACTGCAATATTTTCACTAGTTTTAATCAGTTTCTCGTGTTAGCCTTTCCCCTCTTATACTGAGTAGCTTGGGCATGGAGGATCCAGTCGGGCTGTTATAGTAACATTGTGATGTAAGTTTGATAATCATGTTGTTGTAACTGTGTCATTTAGACATATCTTAGTGTCTGAAGCTTTGGGTCCAAGAGGATCTCATTATTGAAGCTTTTCATCCTTAGGTTGTTGGAAGACCGGAGGTCCATAGAAGGCCCTTACATCTCCCCACTAGTTCTTCCCCCTACTTACCCTTTTACTGCAGTTTACTAACCAAAGTTAGATCAAGACCTCACTTACCTATGCATTGCATGGTTCAATATTCTGAGTTAAAGTGATATAATCTTGATATTGCGTCCATTCGACCACCCTTTAATCTATTTACTATGACATACAAACTGATGGGTATCAGGCTTACCTCTGACACAATCTAGAGGTGACTTATGGCACTAGCATAGAGCACTTAGCATTTAACATTCATTAATATTTAACTCTTATCCACTTTGCAGGAGAAAACCCTAATTACATAAAAACGTAGTATTCAACAATATCTAACACATCCAAGCAATTAGCATATAGAAATAGATCAGATCTAGCATTCATTCACATAACTAAGCACTAAGCTACTATATTATATGCATATAACATATATTTCTACACTAAGCATAACTCACATAATAACCATAATGCACAAAGAAACCACAACACAGGATATACGTGGTTCACCCCCAGTGTGGGGCTACGTCCACCGAGTCTTCTTCTCTTTATTATCTTCGTTCAATGCACAAAGCCACAAGACCCACTCCATATAGGACAGGAGATCTGTGTGCACCTCGCCAAACCCTCCTTCCCTGAGTTAGGTCACAACACAAAGACTTCTTACACAGTCTGCACACTAGCTTCTTATAATCACTTGCACTTAGCTCTGCAAGTCTTAACACATAGTATGCACAAAGCCTCTAGCTCCACACTAAGACAAAATCATTCACTACTACTACTTTCTTACATTGCCTAGATATCTATTTATACATTGAAAATAGGGCCTAAACATGGGTAAACCCATGGGCCAACATCCCATACCCGTTACATAAACCCAAAAATACTACAAAATGGGGCGAGATCTCGCGATCTCCACCTTCAACCAGCCTATCGAAGTCCCAAAAATGGTCAATCATGACCAAGTTTCTCCAAAACTTGGTCAAGGGCCAACATGCCCCCAACACTCACTTGTGACTCGTCCTGAGTCACTCTGATCTGGATAACTCTGCCTCGAAGGCCTCGATATTGGCTCAAGCTACCTTGACCTATTGCTTTGCCTGAGCCTCCTTCTTGGTGAACTCCTGAAGAACCTTCTCCATCACAGGTCCTTCCAAGTGTTGTTCTTCTTTGGTGACCACTTGTTCTAGTTCCACACCTCATCCTTCAATCTCCTCAAAAAGTGTGAAAGCTTCATCTTACACTGGCTGGAGCTTCTAAGTCACTTCCATGACTTTAATCTGGATGGAATGGACCTACTAATGAACCATGTGCTATTCTTGGGACCTTTTCATCCTCTCAACCATGGACAATGGCTTCAACTGTTCTTTCATTGTTTCTACCTGCTGCTTTTCCTCCTGGAGCTGTGACTCCAGTGTCCTTAGTTCAGGGTCCTCTGCAAGTTGCTCAAAATTTTGTGCACTTCGTTTGCTGAGTTGTTTTCATTCTAAGGCCAATGCCTTGATTCTATGGACTGCGCTCTAGGTAGTTTCTTCCGTTTGGTCTCGCACTTCCTGTGAAGTGCTTGGAAATACTTGTAATTCTAGTTCTGCTACTCTTTTTTGGAGCTGTTGAATGGCTTCAACAAGCTTCCCCACCTACCTCTCAGTGGCTTCTTCTTCCCTATGTTCTAATCCCGTCACAGAGGGAAGTGATCTAGTCACTACTTCTTTAACTCCAATATACTCTGTGAGCAATTGTTCTTTCTCCTTCTGGATCTGTGCTCTATCCTCTGCAAATGTTTTCTGGAGGTCATCTTTTTCTTGTGTGGCAACCCGACGTTGCTCTATGGATTCCTCTTTTTCTTGCTTCAGGGCCTCTGTGGCCTGTTCGTTTTCCTCCTGGACATGATGAAGGTGAGATTATGTCGAGTCAGCTAATCTGCGTAGTTGGGCAAGCTCATCTCCCAATTCTTATCCTTCTGGTGGTGGTGGCATAGTAGACATTGCGCGGCTTGAATAGAGATCCTATTGTACTCCTTTAATCTCTTCTTTGATCTTGTCAAACATTGTGTCTTGTTTGGCTTCGCTTCACTGTAAGATATCCTCTGAGGTGTATTACACAGAAGTAATGATAAGGTCAATGTCATCCACTATTAGCACAGTCTGAAATGGTGTTTTATTGGCTTTTGAATTCTTCCACGATGTAGGTTTCTTGGGGGAAACCTTTATTTTATTGGATTTCTCAGGTTCATCAAGGGGGTCCCTAGGTGGTGTTACTTTGCCCTGATCCAGTTTTTCGTCTTTCTCTTCATTCTCTTGCTTGTCTACTTTGTCACCTCCTCCCCCTCCAAGTGAATCTGAAGTAGTATCTTCCGATGCACTGTTCATCTCCTATACCTCTTCCTTCTTTTTCCTTCTGCTACTGTTGGGTGCATAATATTCTTTGCGAGTGACCACAGGACTATTGATGATGTCAGGGTCAGAGATTTCTGCCTGGTCGACTGGTATAAGGAACTATGCAGGTCATTCCTTAGTTATTTATTCCATTTCCTCCTCAATGAGATTATATTAGGATTGAATCTCTTCTTTATGTTCGTCTCCACACGCAGTGATATAAATAAAATGTCTATCTGCATGGAAATTCACAAATGGCCTAAACTTGTGCAGGGTGTTCAATGTCATATGAGGGAAAGACTCAATAGCCCTCTTCAACTGTAGGTAATAGGTGTGGAACACCACGTTTGAATGTCATTTTTTAGCCATGTTGCTCGAGTACCAGAGCATAGTGAACTTCGTAGCTAGGGTTTTGGATGACTCAATCTCAGGGAAGGTCACTCCTTCCAGCATCTCCCAAGCAATGAAGGAAATGAGGAGTAGTAGTCAACTGAAATGGAACTCATAGCCCTGATCCTAAGCTTCGTGGCAGTCTTTCTCTAACTGGTTGATGAGGTAGCTCGCCTAGTTCATTTGTAGTCCTTCAATGCATTTTCCCGCGAGGTCAACAATGAACCTTGTGACCTGCGTGGGTCTGTTCTTCCTTACTAGATTACCAGGGATCAACTGGTAGGCTAGGAACACTGTGTTTTTCTGGATGGAAGCTACCTTGTAGCCTCACTTCCCCTTCTCCACATCACCATAGGTGTCTTTTATTCTCTGCACCAGGGCGTGATCTACAACCTTCCTTGGATAAAATTCTTGTGGGTCTGGTCCTTGCATGCTTAATCCAGTGATCTGATGGATCAGTGACAGACCTAAGGTGATTCGTCTGTCCAGCCACAAATAACCACCATGGAAGAAAGACAAAAGGAGTTTAACACACGCGTTAACCTCTTGATGCCTTCCAAAGTGGGTTATCTTCATTTCGTTCAGGATGGTGGACCTCACAATGTCCATGGTCCAAGTCTGGGGGATGATCTTCCACTTCGTCCCCTTTTTCTTGGTCAAATACTTATGTGGGGAAAGAATTCCATAGTTCTTGTGATCTCCCAAGTTGAATTCTATTATATTCAACATCATAATTTGTCCCAATTGCATTCCAACTACGTGTATCCCCTTCGGGAGGTACGTAGTGATCAAGGTGTAGTCGAAGTCCCTCAGGACACTGTCATGAATAACCGTGCTAGCCAGAGGTGGGATATAGTCGGGCAGGATAGATGGGATGAGATTTGAATTCTCCAAGTCATCACGATGTTTTCTACGTTTCTCAGCAGTGGGTCGGCTAGACCGATGCTGTGTAGTCGACGGGGATGCTTCCAATCCTCGCGCTGATGAAGCTTGTATGCCTGCGAACATCACCTTTTCATCCATCAGGTCTATTAGGATATCTTCGACATAATTTTCTACTGTGCTAATGTCATCTGACATGCACGCTCGAGGTCATATATCTGAGATCGGTGAGAAAACACTCAATGTAATAGAACGGGTGGCGAGCTCTCAATAAGCATTGTGCGAACGTAACTAGTTCTCTATGGGCTCAGATAATCACAATTGGAAAAACTGTTCTCGGTGTAATGCTTGAAAGGATAAATAGAAAATGTCGTAAGGAACTCTTCCAACGGGAAGGAATGTATCAATCAATGCAATTCCATCCATTATGGCGCTGTCCCAATGGTCCAATGGGGAACGTTACGATAATAACTGTGTTTCTAGTCATTCTGGAGCATCATTCTAATAGTCGAGACGCCTCCAACGGTCATATTTCTTCATCGTGGCGAAGTTCCAATATACATTGTTCTGATATCCCGATGAAGTTACAGTTCTACAAACCTTCCTTCTGCGAAGTCCTCTCTGGAACTTCCTGCAATTTTTCTAACTTTACTTTCTTCTTGCTGAGATTTATGGCTTTCTTTCTTGTGATTTGAGTCACTGGTTTCCTCTTTCCTTTATTTTTCTTATCTCCTCTTGACATAGTAACTTCCCACTATGGAGGGTCTTTCATAGGGTTCGAGGGTAATACTTCTTCTCTTTCTGGGGTAGGTTCTCTACTCTCCTATATGGATAAGAGTTTCAAGTCTTCCTATGTTCTTTCAACCTCGAAAGTCGAGTCTCTTGTCCTTAGAAGCTTTGAATTGTCCTCCTATTCTTCTAGTAAGTGCGCTATTCTCCTAGCCATGAAATCTCTTAGTTTTTGCTTTTTCTGTTTTAGAGCTTCCTCTTCTTGTTTCCTTCGTATTTGATCTTTCTCAGCCCAAGTTTTTCCTAGAAAAATATCAAATGGGGCGTTGTTCTCAACAAACTTAATGACCTCAAATTATTCTTTTGTTGAAGTTCCATGAGCACTCATAAGTATCTGGGTAAGTCTTCCACATAGGGTTATCATCTTCCCTTTAAACAATCATATTCCTCCCAATGAAGGAACCATAGTAGGCTTTACCAAAATTTCCCAAGTTGTTTTTGTCATGATATTCACATGTGTTTCCTCATCCAGGACACAGTCTATGTTGAAGTCTCCTATTCATTTTTCTATGCACTCCTTCTCTCTTAAGACCTCTGATAAGTTGATGTCTCTGTGATCATTCAGGGTTTCTTTCATCTGCAATAATACAATCTCTAATTCTTTCTGGTTCTTGAGCATATTCTTAGTCTCTTGACCTTCCTCATGATCTTCTTGTCTCATGTTCATCTTTTCAAATTTAACAATCATTCTAGGGCAATCTAAAACATCATGTATAGTATCCTTACAACAAAGGCAAATAAGACCTCGACCAGGGAATTCCTTAGCAAGATGTCCCGGTATTCTACAATTATAACAAAGATTCAATCCTCTCTTTCTCTTGAACGATCCCCAACCTTTCCTGTACTATGCACTGGGATCGCAGTGGTGGATCTGCAAAAAATTATTTCTAGGGTCCTGCATCCACTTGTTAGTCCAACAGTTCTTTCTATGCATAGGAATAACATATCTTTCACTAGTTCTATCAGATCTAATCATATCAAATCTTCTTTCTTCTAGTTGTGCCCTAGTTTTCAAACTAGGACAAAAGATATCAAACATACCTAGATCCATTCTTTCGAAACATAAATTTTCACTTATATTACCTTTATCGGAGCACAAATATTTAAGATCTTACCTCTTTTCTTCAGATTTGATTCCTTTCTTAGCACATATCTTCGCAAGTCAAGTAGAGTACTGTGCCCTAAAGCAACAGATCTACGCACAGAGCTTTCTCTTTTCTTCAGTTCCCAACAATCACAGTTTCAGGTCTCAGCAACGGAACCATTTGTTGGCACAGGGGCAGACCCCAGGTTCAACGATTTAACAATGCACCAACAAAACCCTAACTACCGGGCCTTTCCACAACACCTGCAAAGAAGATGAATTCTCACCCCAGGTAGAGGCAGGGGTGGTTGCAGGACTCAAGTGTGTACAACCTAGCCGGGACATAGATCTGTGATCACAGTACTTAACATAACACTTAGCAATTAACATTCATTAATATTCAACTCTTATCCACTTCACAAGAGAAAACCCTAATTACAGAACAACGCAGTATTCAACAAGATCTAACACATCCAAACACGTAGCATATAGAAATAGATCAGATCTAGCATTCATTCACATCACTAAGCACTAAGCTACTGTATTAGATGCATCTAACATATATTTCTACACTAAGCATAACTCACATAACAACCATAATGCACAAAGAAACCACAACACAGGATATACCTGGTTCACCTCCAGTGTGGGGCTACGTCCACCAAATCGTCTTCTCTTTATTATCTTTGTTCAATGCACAGAGCCACAATAACCACTCCGCATAGGAAAAGATATCTGTGTGCACCTCGCTAGATCCTCCTTCCCCGAGTTAGGTCAGAACACAAAGCCTTCTTACATAGTCTACACACCAGCTTCTTACGATCACTTGCACTTAGCTCTGCAAGTATTAACACATAGTATGTACAAAGCCTCTAGCTTTGCACTAAGCCACAAACATTCACTACTACTTCTTTCTTACATCGCCTAGATATCTATTTATACATTGAAAATAGGGCCTAAACATGGGTAAACCCATGGGTCGACATCCCATACCCGTTACATAAACCCAAAAATCCCACAAAATGGGGAGAGATCCCGCGATCTCATCTTTTCCTTGCACTCCGCCTTCAACCATCCTGTCGAAGTCCCAAAAATGGTCAATCATGACCAAGTTTCTCCAAAACTTGGTCAAGGGCCAATAAGTGTAAGGATCAAATATGACCATTGATTTGTTTCCGTGAAATAAACCGTCTGATCTGATTCGAAGTTTTTAAAATTTCAAAACCTGAAGTTTAGAAGGGCGAAGTTTCGTCAGCCGTTCATCTCATCATAATATTGAATCGTGACCATTGAAAGTGATAATCGCTCAAGCGCTCATTTGTCCTAGTGTCTGGTCACCGTCGTTGGTCATATGATGTAAGATATTTAAATGAAAAATATAATACATCATTGTAATTGGTAAGCCTGTGGCTCTATAACACTTGGTCACATGTAATGGTTTGAAGGAAGCGCCTCTCCAAAATTTGGTTTATATGAAAATAACAGATATTCGGGATCACGTTTAATGGATGAAATTGATCCATATGTGATCAATTTATGAAAATCCTTCACAGTAAAAATAATAATCAGTGATTATGGTTAAGTTAAAAAAAGAGGTCTGATGGTTCAAAACCAAGGGACACAATGTGTCACTCTCACGCCGCTTTGAAGAGTATATAAACAAGGAAGTGTGTTGAGAAGAAGGTGTCTCTGCAGTCCATATCAGAAGATCAAAAGCTAAAGCAGATTCCAAGAAGGAAATATGAAATTACTTATGCAATAAGGGTGATTGGGTGGTGCAATGGTAGGTTGGTGTCTGCAGAGGGAGCTGGTTCTTCCTTGTCAGTTGTAGCTGACTAAACAAGGGGTCGTAGCCCCTACTAGTTGGTGCTGGTGAACTAGGGTGTGGATGCATCCTGATCAGTCAGTGCTGATAAAAAAGGAAGTACATCTTCCTTCTATGTAACATGTAAAACAAAATTTTGCAGTTAATAGAAAAGAGTTTGTGGTTTTCCCATTTTGGTTCCACGATAAAATATTGTGTTAAAATTTTGTTTGCATTAATAAAAGAAAAAAATGATATAATAATTGTGTAACTGATTCACCTCCCCATCTCAGTGACATGATCTGATCCTTCAATTGGTATCAGAGCGGGTCTCTTCACAAAAGGTTTAAATCACATGAAGAGGAATATACATTAGAATGGATCAACAGTTGAAGATTTCATTGAAAATCCCCCTATTTAATGGTGAATACTATGTCTTCTGGAGTGTTAGAATGAAAATCTATATGATGTCCATTGGAATTGAAGTATGGACATTAGTGGAAAAGGGATATGATGTTCCAAAAACCACTCCCGCAGAAGCAGAAGACAAGAAAAATTTTTGGGACCATGCAAAGGCTTTAAACACACTACAAGCTCGATTGAGTAAGAAAATACTTGCTAAGGTACTAAACTGTAATAATGAAAAACAACTCTATGATAAATTGGAAACCATATATGCAAGAGATTCCAAGGTAAAGAGGGCCAAAATCCAGACTCTCAGAGTACAAAATGAATGTCTGAAAATGAAGGATGAAGAGAATATCTTAGAGTACTTTGAAAGAATTGATAATTTTGTTAACTCAATCAAAGGATTGGGAATATAAGTTTCATACAATGATCTAGTTGAAAAAGTACTAAGAAAACTACCTATTCTATACAATCCTAAAGTGTCCTCTCTTGAAGATCGGTAAAATCTAGATAAACTCACCATGGGCGAATTGTATGGAATCCTCACTGCCTATGAGTTAAGATTAGGTCATGAGAACCTCCCACAAGGAGAGACAACCTTCAAGGTGCTCAAGAAAACAAAAGGTCAGAAGAAAAAACCTCAATCTTTCCATCATGAAGAATATGATGTGGAAGAAGGCAATTTTATAAAGAAACTTCAGAAAGGAGTAGGGAAGTACAAAGAAAAGCTCCCTTTCAAATGCTTTAATTGTGGCAAGGTTGGCCACTTTGTAGACAAATGTCCCTATCCCAAGGAGGACTTTGAGGATGAAGAAAAAAAAACCAAACAATACAAGAAGAAGGAAAAACCCAACTACAAGAAAAAAGTTTACAAAAGAAAAAAATAATTCTACTCAAAAGAAGAAAACAAAATTTCATCAGAGTCCAGTGACAGTGATGAATCTTATGATGATGAAGTCATTTTTCTAGGTATTGAAGAGTCTAAGAATATATAATAAATTAAACATGATAAAGAGTCAGAAGATGAAGCAAAAGTTAATATGGAAGAAGAACTTCTCAGTGCCTTGGATGAGTTAAGAAAATACAAAACCAGATATAGACAACTGGATTTTTTTGTAGTTGAACAAAAAGAAAAACATGAACAGAAAGAAAAGGAGATGGAGAAACTTATGAGCAACTTTAAAAACCAAATCCTAGAAGCAAATAGGATTGAAGAAAGTCTGGAAAAGTCTCTTAAAGAAAAACAAACAACCTATGAAAGAATGGAGGCATAAATAGTTCACCTGAGAAAAGAACTGGATGCAAAGATCATTCAAACAAAATATGATTCAGGTAATAAAAATGGAATAGGCTATTCTCAAGAAGAAAGCTGAGTGAATTTAAAATCTTATGCAGATACTCTCTTCAGTACATTCAAGAAGAAAAATGAAGAGAAGAAGTGAAATGATTAGAACTCCAGAAGACCACTTCCACTCATCAAGATGGAAGATAAGACAATACCAAAGAAGTTCTATCAAAACATGTATTCTCACATTTTCTTTGTTTATTGATTTGCATGCTCTAATTTCAGACACAAAGCTATGAATTTTAGAGCATATAGAAGGAATAATTTGAGGGTTAAGAATTATAATCGTAAAGATAACCAAGTAGCAAATCAAGTCAAAAGAAGAAACTATAACTCCTTTTCACCTCTACAATAAGTGTACCTATAATGATTCAGATGCCATAACTATGGACATAAGGCCAGTAGTTTCAAATTAATGGAAGCCTCAAAACAACCAAGATTCATTAGAGAGCAAAAGAAACTTTGGAGAGAAAAAACACCAAAAAAGGAATGTCTTATTGCCCTAAAAGATCAAGATAAAAAGGATCTCTGGTATGTTGATATTGGGTACTCAAAACATATGACAGGTAACAAGGACAAGTTTTTATACTTGAATAAAGAAAAGGGTAAAGTTACATTTGGCTATAATGCTTCAGGTAACATACTTGGGAAAGGCACTGTGAGTTTGGGAAAAGACAAAGCCATAAATGTGCTACTTGTCAAAAAATTGAAGCCTAGTTTATTAAGTGTCAGGAAAACCTGTGATCAGGGGCACTTATGCATCTTTGATTCCTAGAAATGTGAGATTAGGAGAGAAGACACGGGAAAATTGGTTGGTACTGCTCCTAGAACTCCCGAAAATGTGTATATACTAGATGCAAAACTGAATGAGGAATGTCATATGAATCTAGTAGATGAAATTTGGCTATGGCATAGAATGTTGGGGTATATTAACTTTGACAATCTAGTGAAAGTCAACATTCTTAGTGCAGTAAGAAACTTTCCAAAGATCATAAGCCCTCAAATACTATGTGTAGAAACTGTCAACTAGGGAAGCAAACTAGAATAAGGTTCAAAGCAAAATAATACACAACCTCAAAACCTTTAGAGCTTGTTCAAACTGACCTATGTGGATCTACAAGGACCAAGAGTTTTCAAGGAGAGTCTTACTTTATGTTGTTCATTGATGATTTTACTAGAAAGGGTTGGATATGTTTTCTCAAAGAAAAATCAGAATCACTTAACAAATTCAAAGCCTTTAAAACACTTGTTGAAAATGAAAAGGAGACAAAAATCAAATGTCTTAGGTCAGAAAATGGTGGTGATTTCACCTCAAAAGAGTTTGATCTCTTCTGTGAAACCCATGGAATAAAAAGACAATTCTCTACTTCTAGAACACCTCAACAAAACGGGATTGCTGAGATAAAGAATAGAACAGTTCAGGAGGCTGCAAGGACTATGCTCAATGAAGAAAAATTGTCTGATGGATATTGGAGGGAAGATGTAAGCACAACAGTATACATATTGAACATAGGTTAGCTTAGGGTTAATATTGATAAGACTCCTTATGAACTATGGTTTGGAAGAGCTCCATCAGTAAAATACTTCAAGGTCTTTGGAAGTAAATGCTACATCAAAAGACTTGATGAGAATCTTGGAAATTTTTTTGTTAGATCTGATGAAGGTATTTTTATTGGATATGATTCTAACAAGAAAGCATATAGATGCAACAATATTAGGTCACATAATATTGTTGACAGTGCATATGTCAAGATAGATGACCTAAAAATGTTAAGAATAAAAAATCAAGAGACTATACTTGAAAGTGAAGATGAAGATGATGATGAGACAATTGGTACACAAGCAGAAGAAGTAGAAGAGAATAAAGAAAGGGAAGATGATGATATGAATATGAGTGAAGACTAATAAGATGTTAAAGAAGAGATAAGAGATGAATTCCCAATAAGAGACACAAATACACCCTCAAGAATGACTCAAAAGAATCATCCTGAAGAACTAATTATTGTAGATATGAATGATGGAGTGCACACAAGAAGACAACTATTGTATAAAAAAGAAATAGAATTGTTGTCACATATTGAGCCCAACTCAATAAAATATGCATGTAAAGACGAGAATTGGGTTAAATCCATGAATGAAGAATTGGACCAAATTGAAAAAAAACAAACTTGGGAACTAGTTCCAAGACCAAAAAATAAAAATGTCATTGGAACTAAATGGGTATATAAAAATAAAATGAATGAAGATGGACAAGTAATCAGGAACGAAGCCATATTAGTATGTAAAGGGTATGCTCAGGTTGAAGGAGTATACTATGAAGAAACATTTGCACCTATGGCTAGATTAGAGGCAATTAGGATGTTCTTAGCTTTCTCTAGCTACAAAAAGTTTAAAGTATACCAAATGGATGTCAAGTCAGC
This sequence comes from Picea engelmannii, assembly GCA_009831015.1. Lineage (NCBI taxonomy): Eukaryota > Viridiplantae > Streptophyta > Pinopsida > Pinales > Pinaceae > Picea > Picea engelmannii. The sequence continues at coordinate 277,957 of ML782046.1, forward strand.
ATTTCTCAATGGAAACTTATAAGAGGAAGTCTATATTGAGCAACAAGAAGGATTCAAATTAACTAACAAAGGAGACTATGTTTGTAAATTAAAGAAAGAACTCTTTGGGATAAAACAAGAAAGCACTCTATGGGATAAATTGACATACCGTAGCAAGGATTCATTCACTTTAAAAGCCTATTCAGATGTTGATTGGGAAGGAAGTGTAGATGATAGAAAAAGTACAAGTGGAGGAGCATTATTTTTGGGAGAATCACTGGTAGCCTAGATAAGCAAGAAACAATCCTCAATTTCATTGTATAGCACTGAAGATGAGTATATTGTAGCAGTAGAATGTTTCACACAAGTGGAATGGATGAAACAAACCCTACAATACATCAAAATAGTATTTGAAGAACCCACTATTATCCACTGTGATAATACAAACACAATAACTCTCTCCAAGAACCTTGTTCAACACTCAAAATCAAAACACATTCCAATAAAATACCACTATCTAAGATATCAAGCTGAAAATAATAACATTAAATTGGAATATGTTCCAACAGAAGAACATGTGGCAGATATTTTCACAAAACCCTTAAGCAGAGATGTATTTGAATATCTCAGGAAAAAATTGGGAGTAATCCTCCTTCCAACCTAAATCTCTCAATAAATAAAAATGCATCAATTAGCACCAAATCAAGAGGAGACATCAATCATAGTAGGAGAAACCCTTTCCCATTGATGTCAAAGGGGGAGAGTAGCTTCAGAGGAGAGAAGCATCATCACAAGGGGAGATTGTGTATGAATCTTGTGAGTTGCCATCAATGACAAAGGGGGAGATTGTTGGGCATAGTGTCATTGTTGTATTTTCATTGATGTCAATAATCGATATCATTGATGTGATGATAAGTTGAGATAAACGCTCAGGAGGGTTACGAAATGAAGATCAAATCTCAGAAGATATGACACGTTGAAACTCAGTAGGTATGGCACGATGAAACTCAAATCAAATCAAGACCATTGATGCGCAATCGTCATATCAAAGACAGTGATGAATTGTGGAGAGCAAAAAAAGAATTAAACTAATCGCTAGTTATAATCCCGCAGTCGGTCAGGACCGACAGATCTCATAAACCCAAATATCGACGACTGTAGTTGATCTAACAAACGATTGTATTAAGTCAGATTAAGTCATGACCGTCGGATGCACAATCGTCAGATTAACGGGAAGGATAGATTGCGGAGATCGAAAGGAGAATTAAATATCGTGGTATTTTCCAATCCCACAATAAGTCAAGACCATCAGATCTTATAGCCTCAAAGATTGATGATTATGGTTGACTCACCAACAACACACAACTTCAAATTGCAGATTTTTGGTGAAGAGTTAGATCACTTGCAATTTTTGGTTCCGCAACCATCCTTAATCGTGGATTTGCTTCAAGAAGTCTTCATAACCGTTGGATCACTTTTTAGTGGAAGGACAGGATAAGCTGAAAGATCTGAGATCTTGATTATCCGAAATCCTGTGAGCCATAGAATTAAAATTAAGTGGAAGGACATGATAAGATGGAAGATCTGAGATCTCAATTATCCGAAATCCCGTCAGTCGTCGGATTAAAATTAAGTGGAAGGATAGGATAAGATGAAAGATTTGAGATCTCAATTATCATAAATCCCGTCAGTAGTCAGATTAAAATTAAGTTGAAGGATAGGATAAGAAGAAAGGATGAGTTCTCAATTATCCGAATACCCATCAGTCATCGGATCATTCTAAATATGTGAGGAGGTTAAGCTCTGGAAAAATCTCACTTCAAAATTTTAAATTTGAAATACGTGAAGACCAGAGACCCGGAGACTCGGAATAAATTCTTGATCATTGCATCATCCGAAGTAATCCTCAACCATTCGATTCAAGAGGACCTATGGTAGACCACACAAGAAGACCACATCAGAAAGGACGTGTGGGATATCTACATCAACAGAACATGTCAACAAAGACATATGGCAGGTCACGTCAGCAGACCACATCAGTGAGGACACGTGGCATCCCACGTCAGAAGACCACATCAACAAGTACACATGGAATAATCAGATGATGGCATGTGTCAAGAGGAAATTGTCTCGTTCCATGTCAACACTTGATGTCAAATAAGTTACATCACTCCGGAAGGACGAAATCCCGAAGTAGACATGGTTTGTCCGATCTAAAGAAACACTTCAAGAGCATTCTCAACCGTTGATCATAATACAGTGGAAGGATAGTGTAATTTGAAATAGTGAAGTCCCGGAGTAAATGGTGGCCATCCATCACAATGCTTAATTAATTCCTAGTCATCAGATTAAACAATGAAAGGATGAGTGTAAGGATCAAATCTGGCCATTGATTTGTTTCCTTGAAATAAACCATCCGATCTGATTCGAAGGTTTGAAAAGTTGAAAACCTGAAGTTTCGAAGGGTGAAGTTCCATCAGCCGTTAATCTAATCAGAAGATTGAATAATTACCATTGAAATTGATAATAGCTCAAGTGCTCGTTTGGCCTAGTGTCTGGTCACCATCGTTGGTCATATAATGTAAGAGATTTAAATGAAAAATATAATACGTCGTTGTAATTGGTAAGCCCATGGTTCTATAACGCTCGACCACATGTAATGGTTTTAAGGAAGCGCCTCTGTAGAATTTGGTTTCTGTGAAAATAACAGAGATTCAAGGTCAAGTTTAATGGATGAAATTGATCCATATGTGATCAATTTACGAAAATCTTTCACAGTAAAAATAATAATAAGTGATTATGGTTAAGTTAAACAAAGAGGTGTGATGGTTTAAAACTAAGGGACACAGTGTGTCACTCTCACACTGCTTTGAAGAGTATATAAAAAAGGAAGTTTGTTGATAAGAACGTGTCTCTACAGTCCAGATCAGAAGATCAAAAGATGAAGTAGATTCCAGGAAGGAAATATGAAATTACTTATGCAATAAGGGTGGTTGGGTGGTGTAAGGGCAGGTTGGTTCCTGCAGAGGGAGTTGGTGCTTCCTTGTCAGTTGTAGCTGACTAAACAGGGGGTTGTAGCCTCCTACCAGTTGGTTCTGGTGAACTAGGGTGTGGGTACATCTTGATCAGTCGGTGTTGATAAAAATAGAAGCACATCTTCCTTCTATGTAACATGTAAAACAAAATTTTGCAGTTAATAGAAAATAATTTGTGGTTTTCCCATTTGGGTTGCACGATAAAATGTTGTGTTAAAATAATGTTTGCATTAATAAAATAAAAAATTGATATAATAATTGTGTCACTGATTCAACCCCCCCTCTCAGTGATAGGATCTGATGCTTCAAGTCACTCTTGCAAGGAAGGAAGTAGTATGGTTATAGAGATTGTGTTCAGGTATTGGGTTGGTACAACAAGTAGTGAGATTAGATTGTGACAGTCAGAGTGAAATATTCCTAGCAAAGAACCCAACTTATCATTCAAAGACAAAGCATATTGATGTTCAGTATCACTTTGTGAGAGACATGGTTGAAGAAAAGAAGGTGTTGCTGGAAAATGTTGGCACTTTGAAGAATGTTATAGATTCATTGACAAAGTCTGTGAGCACATAGAAGTTCTCCTAGTGTAGAGTAACAATGGGCATTGTTTCCTTGGATTTTTGACTATGTAATCCTGCGAACCCCCATATGCAAAGAAAACAACAAGTGGTATAATGTTGGGTATGTGTTATATTCTTTTCATGTGTGTGTGTGGGTGCGTCAGATTTGACAACTGCGTCTGATGATCCCAACTTCCTTCGCCCTCTGTTTTGTGTGCATCAGGCACTTTCCTATGGGGGTCCTAGGGGGGGGGGGAGGGTAGGTATGGCCCCCCCTTGTTATGTGCAATGTTCAGCTTCAGGCGACAGTGTCTCGAATTTGTTTTTGAGCAGTTTTTTGCTATTTTAGCAGATTCTGCTATTTTTAGCGGTTTTCTATATTAATCCCAGATTAAGGGATTAGGGTTTTGGTAGCTACGAAATACCTAATAACATTGTATATATTGTATGTTGAATGGTTAAATTAATACAATAAAGAGTTGAAAGGTGTGGCACCAAGGAAGGCTGGTTTCTCCTGGTTAAGGGTTTCCAGTGTAAATCTCTATGTATTATGTGTATGAGCCATTGATTAATTTTTTATTTTCTTAAGAATCTATATGGATTTCTTTACTTCACAGGTTTAAAACATACATTTTTCCCTTATCCCATTCTATTTTTTGAATATCCATTGATGTTTTATGGATTTTCATTTGATTCAAAGATTTATTGTCTGAATTAGTTATCTTTCTCTCAACTTCTGGCATTTTTGACTTGGGTGTGGTTTGACTTCAATTCAACTTTTTCCGTAACTTCAACTTTGACTTATCTCATCCCACAAATTATCCAGCCCCCCGACACCAACCTAACTTACCTCGATGCAAGAGAAAATATCTCCTTCAAAAGGAATGATCGAGAAAGATCATTCCTCGTATTCTTCTTCTCCCCGTCAAGATGGAGAATGCTCAAGGAAAACTGTAGTAAGGAGAACTTTAGATGAAGATGTCCTTCATCAACATTTAGTCTTACCTTTCATCCTATGGAAAGGTAACATATGTAAGACATATCCAGGAAGAGATGTGCATTCTAAAGAGAGAGTAAATACATTTCCCATTGGTAAGGTTTGTACATGGTCTACATATCCATGTGAGTCCTATGGAACTAGTAACTATAATATGGAGAAATGTCAAAAAATACAATCCTTGCAATAAAATCCATCTAAGAAGAAGGATAAAGATAAAGGTAATTTCTCAAAACAAAGGAAAAGGGGGAATGACAAGAAGGGATTGCGGTTCCAATATGGGAACAAGACACTCTACTCTTATTGTGGTAAGAGTAGACATCAGATTGATAAGTGTTGGAAACTTTATCCACACTTACGTCTGAAGAATAATTGAAAATGTGTAAGGGCACTTGCAAGAAGACAGGTAGCATCCCTAAGTGAAATTAATAGTCTTGCTGAAATATTGAAGAATGAATACTTCTTAATGGTTAGTCTTAATAGTGTGACATAAGAAGACATCGAGGTATGGTTTTTGGATAGTGGCTCATCTCACCACATGATAGGGATGAGATTAGTATTCCTAATTTTCTCAGAGATTGACAAAGATTGCTATGTAGGATTTGGAACTAACACCAGAAAAGAAATAAGAGGGTTTTGATATGCAATATTCCATATCGGATTAGGAGGATTTATGGGAATCGAACATATGTTATATGTTCCATATTTGAAAGTAAACCTACTCTCAGTTGTAAATTTTGAAGATGAAGGATATGTAGTCGCGTTCTAGGATGGACAGGTACTTGTGTATTCAAGGGAAGCTAATCAAGACTCAACAATAGTTCTTGGTGATCGAAAGGAGAGGTTATATAGGTTACTTGGAAGACCATAATAGTATCTAATGGTATCTTGGATTCAACATCAAATTATATTTCATATTCAACATCGACGTCATAGGCATTGTTAGAGATAGGAAGTTGAGAGACTACTTCCAGTACTAAGGGAAGAATGAGTCCATGAATAAAACCATCCATTAGAAAATATTTCATTGTAAATATGTATATTTGTATATTTGCAAGATAGTATGCATATGTATATTCCTTCTAAATATGTTTCTATTGTTGTATTAGAAGGCTTGTAAGCCACTCATTAGATAATTTTAAGAGTGAGAGGAGTCTTGTAATATTTCTATATAGCCACCTTATACATTTTATGAGTGAAGGGAGTATACAAATATTTCCATATAACCATTTTATTAAGGATTGAGAGGAATCTTATAGGGATTTCTAATCCTTTCAACAACAGTGAAGACAAAAGTATTTGTCTTGTTATCATCTAAGAACTGCATATGGATCGAATTGTCTAAGTACCAATTGTTGTTCCTGAGTCTGTACTAAGGCTTAAAGTACAGTGTCAAGAAATCCGAAAGTATGTGAAAGATGAGTACGAGGATAAAGTCACCTTCGTTATGAGAAACTAGGGCAGATTTCTATGTTCTCGTCGTCTTGCTTCCAACTGCTCTTGAGCAGTTATATCACATTCAATGGCTGCCCATAAACGCTCGAGCTCTTCCAGGTGTTAGCAGTTTTAAGGATTGTATCGAAAAGATTTAAAGCAATATGTGTTTGATTAGATAACCCGGGTTCAGTATTAGGTTGCATAGCTGCAGGTACAATCATTGAGGAACAGTAACCGTAGGAAATAATTTAAAAGGGAGATTTCAGTGTTGTTTCAATTTGGTCAAAATAAAGAGAGATTTTTACATTTTCTGAACTAAATAAAGATTGCAAAAGAAGGCCCTTTCCCGTAACTGTATTATAATTTAATATAAAAGTGTGATGCAAAAGAAAAACATTTAGCTGCGTATAACATGAGGTTCCTGTCAAAAGAAAAGTCACATATAAGAAGAAGAAGAAATTGGTGAGAAAATAACCGACGTAGCCGAGAGTAAACGTAGAATTCTGAAAATGCGAATTGGTCTTACACCCGTTGATAGCCGGTGCAGAGGAAAAACAATAGACAGAGACAAAAAACCAAAATTTCTTTGTTATAGTAGTAGTCGTACTAAATTATAACAAAGCACATCAGTTATGAATGAACAAAATGAAATAAAACATAAAACACAAAGAAGCAAACTTGATAATACAGTCTGGACGGAATCGAGAATCTTCAAATTGCTTTTATATTAACTTCTTCCAATGTAAAACTCTATTACAATCGATACCAAAAAGGTCTAGCCCTTTATTCTTCTTTTTGTGTCCCTTTATACAAAATTTTAAAAGTGCCAGGTGCTTTCCTTATGCGTGATTCGGCGCGTATGATACATTTGTCCACAAACTAGGATACAAGTTGTGAAGGCTCCGCTTGACAGATGGGAGGAGTGATGTCACTCCATCTCTTCTACTCTATTTTCAAAAAGTGCCAGGTGCTTGTCTTTGTGTGGATTTGGTGCATATGATACATTTGTCCACGAATTTGGATACAAGTTGTGAAGGCTCCTTTTGACAGCTGGCTTCGGCGAAATAGCACTCTCGGGCCACCTGTGGAAGTTTACCCCCTATTTGTGTGTCAACGATATCAAGAGCACTGAGTTGCGCACTGAATCAAATGTTTATCAACTTGAGCCATGTCTACCCTGTCCATCTTAGAGATATCCACCGAATCTCTTTCATTCTTCTCCTTTAGATTGAGGGAGATCTGATCTACATTCATTTGTCTTAACGTTTCTGAGTCACCTCCACTTTCCATCCCTAACAGCTCGCCATCTATAGCATTGAAGGCTTCTTCTAATGAATTTGTTACTTTTTGGACATGTTCCTTGCTTAAGGTAATATTATGTTCCCAATCCTTTAACAAAATATTACCTCTAGTTTGTTCAACGATGGTGAGTCTAGGAGGGCCTGCTGAAAATCTGTTGTTAGTAGCTATTACTGCCTCTTGAAAGGCGACCTGAGCAGCCTCTGTGTTCCTTTCTTTGACAGTCAGATTTTCAGAAATACGATGCAATAACACACAGTCTTCTCGGATCACCCCTACTTTGTCTAATAGACTTTGTTGTACAGAAGAGATCCTACCCCTGATATTAATCGCCTGGGATTTAAACCCCTCAACGTCGATCATTTTGCTCTCAGCAACCTCTAACTGACCCTGTAACCCTGTGATCATACTCCTCTGCTAACTTGCCTGTATCCGACCATCTCGGATCACTGAATTCGCTTGTTCCAATTTGGTTTTGAGGACTTCAATTTCCTTTTGATTAGCCAATCGGGCTAGTTCTATTTCTCCACTCGCCTAACTCTTAGAGCTTTCTGCGGCCGAAGCTACTCGGGCTTTGAGTGTCTTGATCAGGTGATTCTTTCTTTTGAGCTGATTTTTCAACATCCCGATCGAGAATTGATTTGCTGACGCATACGCTCCTAGCGTCCCTGCGATCTCTGTGGCAAATTCTTCACTCTTTTTATTCTTTCCATCTGTCATCACTTTGAATTTTTTAGCTGTTGATCCTTCATCCTGGTAGAACTCCCTTTTCACAACTACTTTCCTCTTTTTGTCAAAGAAGAATTCATTTGGGGGAAGCTCTTCCGCTCTGATAGGCATTAGCTCCTCATCGAAAATCCATCCCTCTTCTATATTTCCTTGCGTTGACTGCAAGGGGGTGACAGAAGTAATGGGTTCCCCGATTTGTTTTACTACCTTTCCTGGTGTGACGACTGAGTCCTGCTCCTTCGGAGGATCCGAGGTCTTCGTCTCAGTTTTGAGACTCTGGGTTTCTGGCAGGTCTGTGTTCTTAACTTCCATATCTGGACTATGTTCCTTGGATGGATCTTTGGTCTCTTCCTCTGCTTCGGGATTCTTCCCAGATTCCCCTTCCTGGTGTTTTTCGGGGTTAGGAATTTTCTCTTCGGAACCTTCAGCATCTTTCCCTTTTTTCTCGGAAAGACCCAAACCTCCCAGCACAACGGGGAGACATCTTTTCCTATGCTCCTGAAACTTTAAAACAGAGGCCATGTCTTCAGGTGCTAAAGATCGGATCCGAACTAGCACTTTCCCGTAAGATCTCACCCCTCGGAAAATGTCATCCGAGGGTGAACACTCATGTTCAAACCTTTTCAACCCACAATTCGACAAATGGGTGCTTACAATTTTCCGAGGATCATGATTTTTATACTCAATAGAGACCAAACTCAAGTCTTCTAAGGTTGCAGCCTCAGCTTTAGCATGTCCAAAATCCAATAAAGAATAAGCATTTAGCCGAACGGGTAAAAACGACCATACCTTCTTCGATGATTCTTTGAGCTCTTTATCTACTCCGCTGATCACTATTTGTCGGGCAATCTCGCGACAAGCCAGCTTGTCAAGGATGAACAGTGGTAGTGCAAGAGGGGGAATAGCAGCTCCGAACACTCTGAAGTAGGAAAACTCTGCTTCCATGTACCAGTCCGCGATGCCACTCAGATTTGCAGCAATGTTATCCGAGATGCGAGGTGGCAAACGACCAAAAATGGTGATGTGCAGGGGCACCATCACCCAGTTGAAAATTTCGTAAATAAATTTTTCCGCTTTATCCTCCCACAGCTTGTCGTGATACTCGTGTACAACTTTTGCGTGAGTAGGATTCCAAGCCCAATTCATCAAAGGGAATGGAGTCATGGAACATACTACGTCCATGATATACGAAGAAATGAAGAATTCTGATGGTTTCCCATTGGCCTTTTGCTTCCGATACTCGGTGACTCTGTTGAACAAGCCGTCTGAGAGCATTTTTGCCCAGTTGAATGAGCAACCTTCAGCAACCCGAAATATGAGAGGCACCCAAGAGATATAAAAATGTGATGTATCCTCTCACCCCCAAAGTTGACAGGTCATCATGGCCACATATTTATATTGTGGCTCCAAGGAGTCGATAGAATATATGCCCTTGTCATTTGCTCTGAACTTCGTAGTGCGCGAAACCCAATCTTTAATCAAACTGGGCATGGTTTTGTCATATTCGATGCACTCCTTCTGTTTAAACTTCTCCAGGAAATCAACATCATACGTGTATTCAAATTTTGACGGAAGTTTATACATGCCTTGGATGTGCTCCGGTCTAAAAGTCTCGGCCGTGACCCGTTGATCGTTTAGGATAGTTCTGGTGGGAAAGTCTATATGATCCAAAGCCCATCAGATCATATCATAATATGGGAGAAACCGTGGTCTGGTTGCTATCTTATGCATTCCAGATTGAACAACAATCTTATATTTAGTCTTCAAATCATCCTTTTCATTTTCATTTTCATTGTCGTCGGAATATGAATAATTAACCAACTCAGTTTGTAGAATATCTGAAACAAACGACCAGCTAGGTACCGAACCGCCACTCCGAGGTGAAGTGTCGGAAATAGTATCTATACCTTGCCCTGCATCCTCGACGCTAGCCTTTGCTGCTTTCCGTGGAGCCATAGCTGAAGCTTGCATTTTCGCTCTTCTGCGATAAACCTGTGTATACATGCAGAAATTAGTTCACTTGTAGAAAGGCGTGCTCTGTACGCTTATGAGAAATGTTTAAAATAAAATGAAACTCCCGTATATATTTGAAAACTCTTTATTATTCAAATTAAGTCTGTCAAATCGCAATTAGAAACAATTTATTGCATGAATCCGATCTTGTTTATTCGTGGATTTACCCTAATTCTTCATTAATGTCATCAATGTTTGGCGGCTTGATAGGCAATCGGGGTATGGAGAGTAGTAGGGGCTTTGGGAAATGCGCAAACCTCTATGCACGGGACGGGACACATCTCGTTTTATTTTAAAATTTCAAATCTTAGCAACTTAAATAATTTTCTTACTGTTCGCTGCCTCGTGAATTTCCTTTAAACATTTTGACTCTTCAACTCGCGAGACCGCGAGGGCCGACTGGATTCAATTAAAAGTAATCATGATTTGGAGCGTCATTAATTGCATAATTAATTTCTTCACCATATCGCGATTTGGAAGTTCAAAGACAGATTTTTGGGAGAATGGTATGCCGAGTCGCGATACCGCGATGTGGCGATAATTAAGGCTCAAAATACGGGAAGAAAATCTCAGATTAGGTTACTAATTAATCTTGCCATAATCATGTCGCAACCTCGTGAGTCAGGATTCTAGATGCTTTAACTTTATGAAAGAAAGTGACGAGTGGCGAAATGCCGAGCACCAAACTTAACCATGGTTATTTTTTTGACCTTTAATCCTTGACCAGGGTCATCGCAAGAATTATCGCGTTCTCGGCTCTCGAGGTTGTAAGAACAGAAACTTGGGTTTGACGAATTTCAAGACGCAAACTCCCGACAACGTCCACTCATGAGTTACAAGATTTACCCTAGTTAATGTCTTGGGAAGAAATTGAAAACGATTTCGCTGTTTCGTGACTCGGGACGTGTGAACTCAAGTTTTAAAGTATCCGACCTGCGAGACCCCAAAATGAAACAAAAGAACGAACATACTCATGAAAATGGATCTGTTTTGAAAGTAGAAAACATTTATGTCCAGGCGACAAAATTTCAGAGTCTTTAAGATCTCGGAAGGAAAAGGAAAATCAATCTTTAGATTTCAAGTATCAAAAATTGAAAATTGTGCAAGGTAAAAACAAGGGCGGCTCCAACATAGGCTCCAACTAGGGATCCCGCTTTCCTGTGAGGCGGGAAGAACAGTAGACCAGGTGCCAATATTGGGTAAATGGAGTCACAGCCTAAAATCAACAGAAACATGCAAGGAAAAAGATTAAAAAAGNGGGGGGTAAAATCTTCGTTTTGTACCTCAGAATTTTTTTTTCGAACTCAGATACTCTTTCTAAACACAGCTAGAGTTACTTTCACAACCTTCCCTTTCTCAATACTAACTTTGGGGACTCTTTAAGATAGTCAAAACGACCCTAGGATATTCAACAGATCTTACGATTCTCAGCTTGCATTAAACGAATGTTATTATACACTTTTTAAAGAGGGAAGTCCCATCAGAATTTGGGGAAATGATCAGGCTCTCAGAAAGTGTTGGTTACCGGAGTAGATTGATATTTATGTGTAACAACCTTACAGATCTCTCAGACATTGCTTCACTGCCAGCGAGCCTGTTCAATACCCTGGTGAAGTTGTCTGACCCTTTTTTCACTGAATTTCTTTTCACCACTTCGGAAAATATTTATGCGTTTAAACGCTAAGACGAGGGAAATCATTTCTGAATTTACTTTCATCGTATTAATGGACTAGGTGGGGGCAATCATTTCTGAATTTCCTTTCACCACCTGTCTTAGTATTTACTTTTAAAACATGAATATGGGAGCAATCAGTTTGTATCAGGGCTGAGATCTGTGCAATATTTTTTATCAGAGGTCTGTCAACTTATTTTGATTACTCGGTATCAACCTTCCTTTGACCCTCACAAGACCTTCGTTCCTAGGGAGACAGGGGAGAATAATAAAAATTTTAAAGGACATCATGTTTAAGCAAGCTTTGATTTTTTCGACACTGTTGAAAAACCTAGGAAAGTTAGGATCGCTATAAACGTTCCTTGGCTTAGTAGAAGATTAAGTAGTTGTGAAGACCAGCTTTTTTATTAGGATCCGTTTCGAAATCCCTGAGGTTTAAAAAACAAAAAACTTTTATTCCTTCACAAAGACTCGGGAAGATGGTGACTCACTAAAAGTTAGGCCCAAAGATAGACAAAAAACCAGGCAGCAATTCAATGGCTTAATATACAAAAGGTCACCGTAGTTCGGGACTGATTTTCGAATATATTTAGGAACAAAAATTATGACTGATTGTTTTAGGTTTAATGTATTCATTCAAATTATTTTATTTGAAGATTATGAAACTAAAAAATATTCTTGTTATCTAACCCATCATATTGCAAATTTGAAAAATGTTACCTTAGCTTGCTTAAACAGCCTCTCATGACCTATGTATTTAGAAAGCTTACCTCTATCTTTTCTTTTCACTTTCTCTATGAGCTTATGAAATATCTTAAGTATCACCTGTTTTATGTTGTTGTATTTCCAACACCGACCTGCACCTTAATTTTTGAGCTAGTTTCATCTGCAGCTGGAATCTTGTAAAAACAAATACAAATCTTATTGAAAATGTGTTGAGAGTTTTAGGAACGAAAACCAAAAATTAATAGTACATGTTTGAACAAATTTATTTATTTTATTTATTTATTTATTTATTTATTTTTATATACTATGACTGTCACATCATGTAGTGCTTTAGATACCGCCCGTTGATAAGGGCGCTGAGAACTTCTCCATCAATATTTTCCAGAAGAAAGGAATTCTTTCCTTCTGGAGCCGAGACCCTGAATGGTCCATACCAAAGGTGATCAAATTTTCCATGCTTTGCGGCTTCTTCCCTTCTCGTATCCCATCTTAACACTAAATCACTTGGGAGGAATTCTTTGTTCTTTGCCTTGATGTCGAACAATGCTTTCATATCGTCCTGGTATTTCTGCATTTTCTCATCAACCTCCACTCTGTGCTGTTGAACCTCGATCAGCTGGTTAATTCTCCTGGTTACATGATTGGGTTCTTCGTTCTGATCATGCCATAATTTCATCACTGGCAACGCTAAGTTTATAGGCAGAACCGCCTCAGTCCCATAGACCAACTGAAACGGAAAAATGTCGATAGATCTTTTAGTGCTGATGCGATTTTCCCATAACGCGTACTTCAAATGCACATGCCAGGACCTTTTGTTTTTATCCAGTACTTTTTTTATTATGTTTACCAGGCTCTTGTTAGATGATTCGGCCAATCCATTTCCCTAAGGATAATAAGCAGTGGAATGGACGAGAACAATATTGTACTTCTGGTAGAAATTGATCATAGCCATGGATTTGAAGGCCTGGGCATTGTCGGTAACAATATTTCGGGGACACCCGAATTTCGACAAGATGTTATCTTCCAAGAAGACGATCACCACCGAGTCTATTGCCCTTTTGGTTGGAATTGCTTCCACCCACTTTGTAAAACAATCTGTGGCTGTTAAGATCCATTTATGCTGAGCACTGGAATGGGGATTAATTTCCCCTATGAAGTCTAATCCCCATTGTTGAAATGGGGCTTCAGTTTTGACTGGAACAAGTGGTAGTGCAGGAAGTTTCTGCTTACCAGTGAATATTTGACATGAGTAACAGGCACGTACTTTGGCATTGACGTCCGAAAATAGTTTTGGCCAATAGTATCCGGCCCTCAGGATCTTGTAGGCTGTGTCTCTCCATGCATGGTGTCCTCCACAGATTCCTTCATGAAATTCCTCCATAACCCGTGGAGTTTCTGACTCAACCAAACAGACTAGTAAGAACCCAAGTGGATCCTTCCAATATAGTTGATTTTCGGAGATGCAATATTTTGCAGCATGGAGTTTTAAATCTCTGCATTTGGCTAGTGTTAGTCCATCTGGACATTTCAGGTTTAACAAATAAAAAACTATATCTTTATACCATCCTGACAACATGAATTTTTCTTCAACCTTGCTTGGATGTGTCTGGTCATCTGGCTCTTGCAAATGTGTGTCTCCGTCTTCCCCTTATAGGCAATTTATGTCAAGAGCTCTAAGGTTCGACTCGGACAAGAGTTTGGCCAGACCCTGCCCCTTTATCAATTTAGTAGGCTTGACTTCTAGATCAAATTCTTGTATTTTAGCGAGCCAGCGCCCTCATTTTCCATCACTATCTGGTTGTACCAATATATCTTTGACGGCACTGGTTGGTACGTACGCGATAATTTTTGAATGCAGAACGTAAGTTCTGAATGCTTTAAGCGCTTTCACCATTGCGTACGCCTATTTTTCTATTATATCATATTTTAGTTCGGCGTCTCTAAGGCTCTTGCTAAAAAATGCGATCGGGCATTCAAAGCCTTCATCATCTTTTTGTAGCAACACCGCGGCGATAGTATGTTCAGAAGCGAACGAGAAGATGAGGAAATATTTCAAGTAATTTGGGCTTACTAACACAGGTGCTTCACTGATGACTTTTTTAATATGCTCGAACGACGCTTTAGCCTCAGTCGTCCAATTTACTCTGCTATCCTTTTTCAGCATTCCTGTGATCAATTTGACAATCTCAGCAAAATTTGGTATAAACCTTCGTAAAAAAATTATTGTTCCTAAGAAAGATTGAATTTCTTTTATGTTCCTAGGAATCCTGATAGTTTGTATTGCTTCAATCCTTTTAGGATCAATCCTGATCCCATCTTTAGATACGATATGCCCCAGAAGATTACCTTCCTGCATAGAGAAATGTGATTTCTTTGGGTTCAAATATAGGTCATACCTGCGGCATTTTTCGAAAGTCTGTTTTAAATGGATCAAATGTTCTTCATCGGTTTTAGAGAAAACTGTTAAATCATCAAGGTAGATTACTACGAACTTGTCTCTTTCTCCGACGAAAGCGATGTCCATAGTGCGCTGGAATGTAGCCCCTGCATTCATCAACCCAAAAGGAATTTTATCATACATGAATGTACCCCATGGTGTGGTGAAAGAGGTTTTTTCTCTGTCTAGCTCGTTCATGGTGATTTGGTTGTACCCAGAAAACCCATCTATCATAGACATTCGATTTGCTCCAACTACCCTTTCCAGGACGTGGTCCATTTTGGGGAGCGAATAATTATCCTTAAGAGAGGACCTGTTCAAGTTCCGGAAATCCACACATAGTCTGATTTCTCCGTTCTTTTTTCTGACAGGGACGAAATTTGCCACCCAGTCTGAGTACCTTAGAGGTACAATTATTTTCGCATCTAAAAGCTTCTTAACTTCCTTTTCAATGACGGGAAACAAAATGGGGTTAAATTGCCTAAGCTTTTGCCTAAAAGGCTTGACTCCGGGCTTCAACAGTATCTTGTGCTCAATTATGGAAGTGTCATACGTTTGAAGTTTTTCATAGGACCAAGGGAAAACATCTGTATACTGTTTGAGTAGGTCTCTGTATTGGTCTTTTACCTTGGGAGGGAGGAATTTAGATATCTTTACTATCCTAGCCTCTTTTTTAGTTCCTATGTTGCAATCCTCCACTTCTTCTGGTTGGGGCTGCAAAGTGGATTTCACAGGTATGTCGTTCTGGTCGAAGAGTCTTTCTAAAGGAATTAAGCCTTTCGGGATCTGGTTTTTTTTAAGGACCAACATGCGATGATCCGCTATTTTATCTCGAAAGGTTTCAGGATATTCACCCTCTTGCATAATCCATATTGGGTCATTTTGGTTTTCTTGGTCTGGATAAGTTTAAGAGAACTCACCTATTGCCATAAGAAATTTCTGAATTTGTTCGTCATCTTCAAAAATCTGCCAGTGTCTGACATTGTCGGGTATAGAGGGTTTATATCTGATTTCAATATGATATTTCAGTTTAACGTTCGTAGGAGGAGAAAAGGTTGAGGCTGCCTTAGCCAATGCGTCAGCATGTAGATTCTCTGTGCGAGGAATAAAATGGACTTTTATAGATGAGAAAAAATTCTCCATCAAATCCCAAGCACAATTTCTATATGTTCTTAGTCTGGGATGCTTGGCTTGGTATTGTCGGTTTACTTGTCTTACTATCAATTCAGCGTCACCGTAAACCTCCAAGTTTTTTATATTTAACTTCTTTGCAGCCTCTAAACCTAAGATTAATGCTTCATACTTACATACGTTATTGGTGTAATATATATCCCACTGTAAACGATATGAGAAAGGAACAATAAACTTACCTTCAGGAGCTACTAAAAGTATGCCAGCACCAGCTCCTTCAGAAGACGAAGCACCATCGAAGTACATTTTCCAGATACCACTTTTGCATAGTATTTCAGTCAAGGGGTTGAGCACTTCTTGCTTCATATCAAGTTCTTCTAGACACCCATCTAAACCATCATCAAATGATAATATGCAATTTCCCAGATCTTGGTCTACAACATAAATGGGAAAGTTATTTGGATTGTGAGGATCACTGACAATATACGCCAATCTTGTTTCTCTGTACAACCGGGTAAACTGACCTCTGAATATAGGGATTGTGGCATATGACATGTCCAATTGTAGAGAACCCCCCAACTTGGCTCCCCATGATCTGGATAAAAACATACCATATTTGGGAGGAATATCCGCAATAACCACATCCATCAAGATACTCTTGACCGGGACCTGAGCCAGGGTAACAACCAGATCTTTTATCATTCCCATACATTTAACCTTTCTCGAATCAAAAGAGTATAGATATCCATAGGGTCTAGTGATCTGGAGGCCCAACCTCTCCATTATAATTTTGGGCATAACATTATGTGAAGCCCCGGAGTCTAACATACAGTTATGTAGTAACAGATCATGTATATTCAGGGTGATATAGAAAGGAGCGACGTTATCTTTAGATCCATCAAAATGAGGACCAAAGGTGATGTTAGGTCTGTCGTCTTCTAGGTTGATAACATCAGAGTGACTTTCTGACTCATAGACACCCATTATTTTGGTGATTTTCTTCCGATAAGTGGGGTTTTTTGCTAATTCTACCAAAGGAATCGGTATCTTAATTTTATTTAATTCATTTTTGAAATTGAAAGATAAATTTACCTTGTCTGTTTCTTTGGTTAAGACTTCCGATCTTTTCCTTTCCAATTTATTTGTCTGGACTAATTTATCATTTGTGATCTTAGCCGAAGATATAACTTTATCTATTGGTTCAGTTTCTTTTGTTTGGGTTTCAACTTTTTTCACGTCGGACTCTTGAGTTTTTGCTACCTTGACTTTATTGCTGGGTAACAATGTTTCTTCCAAAGGAGGATCATGAGCTTGACCCCTTTGAAGGATTCTTTTATGTTGGTCAGTTGAGGTGGTCTTATTTTTTGATCTTAGATTGTATTTGGGTTGAAAATCAGCCGCTATCATTTCTGTTTCTGGTTGAGATACGCAAAGGTCGGGATGATCACCTTCTTCATCTTCATTAGAAGGTTGAGAGGTATTTAAAGATTTCTCATAGTCTTCCCTGGTCAAAAAAGATTGGGAACATTCATCATCGAAACACGCAACTTCATCTTCTGAATCTCCGAAATCTTGGAGGTCATTTGCTCCTATAAAATTTTCATTTTTTAGTGGAGCTTGTATTTTTTGATCTTCATTCTTTATTTGCCTCTGTTGATTTTGGGGATTTGGGTTTCTCTTGAAGTCCTTTTTGTTAGAAGAATCAGCTTTAGCCTGATCCAACTCCATCCTAGAGATTTTTTTAGAGAGTTCTTTAATTATTCGGGCCATATCATCTACTCTGTCATCAGTATGTCTATTTGACCCCGAAGGACCCGCTGGTTCCCTATAACGTCTATTTTCTCGGTTGACTGTTTCTACTTTAGCCTTTAACTTTCCTGAAGCCATCATATTAGATTCTATTTCGACAACATCGTCTTGCATTCTATTTACTGTGGCTCCTCTTCTTTCTCGCAAAAGTAGGGCAAAATCAGGTTCGAAAGCTCCCACAAATGTTACTTTGGCTGAGGGTTCGGAAGGTTTAAAAGCGGCTGGAATTTTATTATACAATTTGTTAAATCTCAGAATAAATTCCATAACTGTTTCCGAGTTCTTTTTCTTTAGAGACCCAAACTCGGTAAGGTAATATAAGTGATCTTTCCGCTCTCCCCATTGTCTGAGGAAAGCATCTTCCAATGCATCATATGTCCGAA
>ML782046.1:296213-356299 GCA_009831015.1 Picea engelmannii
AATCTCAGAATAAATTCCATAACTGTTTCCGAGTTCTTTTTCTTTAGAGACCCAAACTCGGTAAGGTAATATAAGTGATCTTTCCGCTCTCCCCATTGTCTGAGGAAAGCATCTTCCAATGCATCATATGTCCGAATAGAAGCCGCAGGAAGGCTCCTAAACCAAGTTCGGACCTGTCCTTCAAAGGTCTGTACAAGAAGTCTCGAATAAACGTCCTCATGCTCAATACCACAGATGTCTACGAACTGGTCAAAAAAGTTTATATGCTCAGCTGCGGTTAGATCTCCCTCCCTAGTGAACTTAGGAAGATTTTTAATGTAGTTGTCAGGTAAATCATGGAGGTGAGCGGGTAAAACTAGGGGAGCGTATCTCACTGCTACTTTTGCAAATACTCTGGGAGGAGGGACATTACCTCCTCCTCCGATGCCTGCCATCGACTTGGGAGTAGGAAATGAGGGTGTAACACACTCTTTTGAATCAGGTGAAACTGGGAAGTTCTGCTGAAGAAAGGCCGGTAGGTCAAATGACAACGATCTTTCTAAAGGACCTGTTTATAGATGGGAAAGTCTAAAGGATCTCATTCCTAAATTCAGAGTAGTTTGTTTTCAGATCTCTGGTATCAAACATAGGGCTGCAGGAAGTAGGAGGTTTTGAAGGGCATTTAGCCTTTAAAAGTGGGTTTTCGGGCTTATGAACGGTAGCGGTTGTCTCAGACGAGCCTCTCGCTTTTAAATTTTTTTCAGGATCATTAACAGGCGTAATCAGCTTGCCATCCGGGTTCTATCTAGTATGCCTTCTACCAGACGCCAGTTTGTGTTTCAGTGGAGTCGCCAAGTGAAATATTTTTTTTTTTTTAAAGCCTTAAAACTGTGTGTACTCTATGTTCACTATCAAAGAGTAACACTATCAATGAAATAGTTTGTCGTTTTCCCAGGGAAAAAGATTTCGTAACTTCGTTTCCCCGGAAACGGCGCCAGAAAGATGTTGTTCCTGAGTCTGTACTAAGGCTTAAAGTACAGTGTCAAGGCATCCGAAATTATGTGAAAGATGAATACGAGGATAAAGTCACCTTTGTTATGAGAAACTAGGGCAGATTTCTACGTTCTCGTCGTCCTGCTTCCAACTGCTCTTGAGCAGTTATATCACGTTCAATGGCTGCCCATGAATGCTCGAGCTCTTCCTGGGTGTTAGCAGTTTTAAGGATTGTATCGAAAAGATTTAAAGCAATATGTGTTTGATTAGATAACCCAGGTTCAATATTAGGTTGCGTAGCTGCAGGTACAGTCATTGAGGAACAGTAACCGTAGGAAATAATTTAAAAGGGAGATTTCAGTGCTGTTTCAATTTGGTCAAAATAAAGAGAGATTTTTACGTTTTCTGAACGAAATAAAGATTGCAAAAGAAGGCCCTTTCCCGTAACTACATTATAATTTAATATAAAAGTGTGTTGCGAAAGAAAAACATTTAGCTGCGTATAACATGAGGTTTCAAAAGAAAAGTCACATATAAGAAGAAGAAGAAATTGGTGAGAAAATAACCGACGTAGCCGAGAGTAAATGTAGAATTATGAAAATGCGAATTGGTCTTACACCCGCTGATAGCCGGTGCAGTGGAAAAACAATAGACAGAGACAGAAAACCAAAATTCCTTTGTTATAGTAGTAGTCGTACTAAACTATAACAAAGCACATCAGTTATGAATGAGCAAAATGAAATAAAACATAAAACAAAAAGAAGCAAACTTGATAATACAGTCTGGACGGAATCGAGAATCTTCAAATTGCTTTTATATTAAATTCTTCCAATGTAAAACTCTATTACAATCGATACCAAAAAGTTCCAGCCCTTTCTTCTTCTTTTTGTGTCCCTTTATACAAAATTTTAAAAGTGTTAGGTGCTTGCCTTATGCGTGATTCGGCGCATATGATACATTTTTCTACAAAATGGGATACAAGCTATGAAGGCTCCTCTTGACAGCTGGGAGGATCGATGTCACTCCATCTCTTCTACTCTATTTTCAAAAAATTCCAGGTGCTTGTCTTTGCATGGATTTGGTGCATATGATACATTTGTCCACGAACTGGGATACAAGCTGTGAAGGCTCCGCTTGACAGCTGGCTTTGGTGAAATAGCACTCTCGGGCCAACTGTGGAAGTTTACCCCCTATTTGTGCATCAATGATATCAAGAGCGCTAAGTTGCACGCTGAATCAAATGTTTATCAACTTGAGCCATGTCTACCTTGTCCATCTTAGAGATATCCGCCGAATCTCTTTCATTCTTCTCCTTTAGATCAAGGGAGATCCGATCTACATTCACTTGTCTTAAAGTTTCTGAGTCACCTCCACTTTCCATCCCTAACAGCTTTCCATCTATAGCATTGAAGGCTTCTTCTAATGAATTTGTTACTTTTTGGACCTGTTCCTTGCTTAAGGTAATATTATGTTCCCAATCCTTTAACAAAATATTACCTCTAGTTTGTTCAGCGATGGTGAGTCCGGGAGGGCCTACTGAAAATTTGTTGTTAGTAGTTATTACTGCCTTTTGAAAGGCGACCCAAGCAGCCTCTGCGTTCCTTTCTTTGACAGTCAGATTTTCATAAGTACGATGCAATAACACACAGTCTTCTCGGATCACCCCTACTTTGTCTAAAAGACTTTTTTGTACAGAAGAGATCCTACCCCTGATATTAATCGCCTGGGATTTAAACCCCTCGATGTCGATCATTTTTCTCTCAGCAACCTCTAACTGAGCCTATAACCCTGTGATCATACTCCTCTATTGACTTGCCTGTATCTGACCATCTCGGATCACTGAATTCGCTTGTTCCAACTTGGTTTTAAGGACTTCAATTTCCTTTTGATCAGTCGATCGGGCTAGTTCTATTTCTCCACTCGCCTGACTCTTAACGCTTTCTGCGGCCGAAGCTACTCGGGCTTCGAGTATCTTGATCAGACGATTATTTCTTTTGAGCTGATTTTTCAACATCCCGACTGAGAATTGATTTGCCGATGCATATGCTCCTAGCGTCCCTGCGATCTCTGTGGTGAATTATTCACTCTTTTTATTCTTTCCATCTGTCATCACTTTGAATTTTTTAGTTGTTGATCCTTCATCCTGGTAGAACTCCCTTTTCACAACTTCTTTCCTCTTTTTGTCAAAGAAGAATTCATTTGGGGGAATCTCTTTCGCTCTGATAGGCATTAGCTCCTCACCGAAAATCCATCCCTCTTCTATATTCCCTTGCGTTGACTGTAAGGGGGTGACAGAAGTAATGGGTTCCCCGATCTGTTTTGCTGCCTTTCCTGGTGTGACGACTGAGTCCTTCTCCTTCGGAGGATCCGAGGTCTTCGTCTCGGTTTCGAGACTCTGGGTTTCTGGCGGGTCTGTGTTCTTAACTTCCATCTCTGGACTATGTTCCTTGGATGGATCTTTGGTCTCTTCCTATGCTTCGGGATTCTTCCCAGATTCCCCTTCCTGGTGTTTTTCGGGGTTAGGAATTTGCTCTTCGGAACCTTCAGCATATTTCCCTTTTTTCTCGGAAAGACCCAAACCTCCCAGCACAACGGGGAGACATATTTTACTATGCTCCTGAAACTTTAAAAAAGAGGCCATGTCTTCAGGTGCTAAAGACCGGATCCGAACTAGCACTTCCCCGTAAGATCTCTCCCCTCGGAAAATGTCATCCGAGGGTGAACACTCGTGTTCAAACCTTTTCAACCCACAATTCGACAAATGGGTGCTTACAATTTTCTGAGGATCATGCTTTTTATACTCAATAGAGTCCAAACTCAAGTCTTCTAAGGTTGCAGCCTCAGCTTTAGCATGTCCAAAATCCAATAAAGAATAAGCATTTAGCCGAACGGGGAAAAATGACCATACCTTCTTCGATGATGCTTTGAGCTCTTTAGCTACTCCACCGATCACTGTTTGTCGGGCAATCTCGTGATAGGCTAGCTTGTCGGGGATGAACAGTGGTAGCACAAGAGGGGGAACAACAGCTCTGAACACTCTGAAGTAGGAAAACTCTGCTTTCACGTACCAGTCCGTGATGCCACTCAGATTTGCAGCAATGCTATTTGAGATGCGAGGTGGCGAACGACCAAAAATGGCGATGTGCAGGGGCACCATCACCCAGTTGAAAATTTTGTAAATAAATTTGTCTTCTTTATCCTCCCACAACTTGTCGTGATACTCGTGTACAGCTTTTGCGTGAGTAGGATTCCAAGCCCAATTCATCAAAGGGAATGGAGTCATGGAACATAGTGCGTCCATGATATACGTAGACATGAAGAATGCTGATGGTTTCCCATTGGCCTTTTGCTCCTGATACTCGGTGACTCTGTTGAACAAGCTGTTTGAGAGCATTTTCACCTAGTTGAATGAGCAACCTTCAGCAACCCGAAATATGAGAGGCACCCAAGAGATATAAAAATGTGGTGTATCCTCTCACCCCCAAAGTCGACAGGTCATCATGGCCACATATTTATATTGTGGCTCCAAGGAGTCGATAGAATATATGCCCTTGTCATTTGCTCTGAACTTCGCGGTGCGCGAAACCCAATCTTTAATCAAACTGGGCATGGTTTTGTCATATTCAATGCACTCCTTCTGTTTAAACTTCTCCAGGAAATCAACATCATACATGTATTCAGATTTTGACGAAAGTTTATACATGCCTTGGATGTGCTCCGGTCTAAAAGTCCCGACCATGACCCGCTGATCGTTTAGGATAGTTCTGGTGGGCAAGTCTATATGATCCAAATCCCATCGGATCATATCATAACAGGGGAGCAACCATGGTCTGGTTGCTATCTTATGCATTCCAGATTGAACAACAATCTTATATTTAGTGTTCAAATCATCCTTTTCATTTTCATTGTCGTCAGAATCTGAATAATTAACCAACTCAGTTTGTAGAATATCTGAAACAAACGACTAGCTAGGTATCAAACCGCCACTCCGAGGTGAAGTGTCAGAAACAGTATCTGTACCTTGCCCTGCATCCTCGACGCTAACCTTTGCTGCTTTGCGTGGAGCCATAGCTGAAGCTTGCATTTTCGCTCTTCTGCGATAAACCTGTGTATACATGCAGAAATTAGTTCACTCGTAGAAAGACGTGCTCTGTACGCTTATGAGAAATTTTTAAAATAAAATGAAACTCCCGTATTTGAAAACTCTGTATTATTCGAATTAAGTCTGTCAAATCGCAATTAGAAACAATTTATTGCATGAATCCGATCTTGTTTATTTGTGGATTTACCCTAATTCTTCATTAATGTCATCAATGTTTGGCGGCTTGACAGGCAATTGGGGTATGGAGAGCAGCAGGTGCTTTGGGAAATGCGCAAACCTCGATGCGCGGGATGGGACACATCTCGTTTTATTTTAAAATTTCAAATCTTAGCAACTTAAATAATTTTCTCGCTGTTCGCTGCCTCGTGAATTTCCTTTAAACATTTTGACTCTTCAACTCGCGAGACTGTGAGGGCCGACTGGATTCAATTAAAAGTAATCATGATTTGGAGCGGCATTAATTGCATAATTAATTTCTTCGCCATATCGCGATTCGGAAGTTCGAAGATAGATTTTTGGGAGAATGGTATGCCGAGTCGCGATACTGCGATGTGGCGATAATTAAGGCTCAAAATACGGGAAGAAAATCTCAGATTAGGTTACTAATTAATCTTTCTATAATCATGTCGCAACCTCGTGAGTCGGGATTCTAGACGCTTTAACTTTATGAAAGAAAGTGACGAGTGGCGAAATGTCGAGCACCAAACTTAACCATGATTATTTTTTTGACCTTTAATCCTTGACCAGGGTCATTGCAAGAATTATCACGTTCTCGGCTCTCGGGGTTGTAAGAACAGAAACTTGGGTTTGACGAATTCCGAGACGCGAACTCCCGACAACGTCCACTCATGAGTTACAAGATTTACCCTAGTTAATGTCTTGGGCGGAAATTGAAAACGATTTCGCTGTTTCGTGACTCGGGACATGTGAACTCAAGTTTTAAAGTATCTGACTCACGAGACCCCGAAATGAAACAAAAGAATGAACATACTCATGAAAATGGATCTGTTTTGAAAGTAGAAAATGTTTCTGTCCAGGCGACAAGATTTCACAGTCTTTAAGATCTCGGAAGGAAAAGGAAAATCAATCTTTAGATTTCAAGTATCAAAAATTGAAAATTGTGCAAGGTAAAAACAAGGGCGGCTCCAACACCAATGATGAAGGAACATAAGGATGTAGGAAATTGGAACATGTAGATCGAGAGAGGGAAGAGAAACATAGTAATGTAAATCTTTCTAGAGCTCGTAAAGAAATAATCTTCTTTGTAAATATAAGAGGTACATACTTGTAAATATGTATACTATATGCTATAAACAACTTTAGGATGTTAGGTCATCTTTCATGTAGATGTATACCTGTAGAAGAACCAGGTCAACCAATATAGATGTATACAAAGAATATGTTTAGAGTTGATTTCAGGGAAGGAGAGAGAAAATGAACAAGGAATCCATTCAGAGACTCCTATAGATACACTAGTAATATAGAAATAGTGAGTCTAGATGGGCAAGGCATATATCAACATTCAACTTGGTTTCATGATTGCCAGGATAGACTATCTTCAACAGAGAATGAGATGGGAGTGGATGTTCAGTACATGATTTAGATTCAGATATTGCAGAAATTCATCAAGCATAATTTTGTTGTGAAGGAATCTATGAGACATAAATAGAACTATATTTGAACTAGCACTAGTTTCCAAAGAGCCAGAGTCAGAGCCATATTCCAAAGAAGCAGACATAAGTACAATGATCTAGTATCCAAGATCCAAGATGAAAATTTAATCCCAGAATATTCAACAAGGTGGAAGAGTGAAGAAGCTTCATCATCACTAAGTTATTGAATAAGAGCATTTTAGTAAGGTGGAAGAGTGAGTTAAAGTTATCATCACTAATTTGATGAAATATTCATACTTTTGGAGGAACATAAGTTTTGTAGTGGGAAGGTGTGATCCAGGAGGATCTGGAACGTTCTTAGATGTCTAGGAAGATCCAGACCATTCACATAGGTCCAGGAGGATCTATAAATGCTTAAAATTGTATCATCTCAAATGTTCTCGAAAAGGACTTCATTACGTAGAGATCTATGATATATTTCTAATGGCACAAAAATCACCTCAAAAAAAATTCATATGAAAAATTTATGGCTGGTCAAAGTTCATGTCAACAAGGGAAAAAAGTCAAATTAAAGGTGACATGTGTCACCACTGGAAGGGTGACACGTGGCATTGTTGGTGCAATTATATGTTCAATATATTGCAATCATTTAATATGTCAATCCATTTTTGTAATCAATATAGTTGATTTACTATATGTATCGATAACAAATGAATGCCTATATCTAATGATTATAGCCTATGTAAGAAAACACTTTCAAACCAAATACTCTGTTTTCACACTTTTCAAATAACATTCTCCACACATTTCAAAATTCAAAAAGAAAAACTCATAAACAATCATATGATCTAAGGTTATTTCTCAGGTGATGCACATGTTCATTGATGGATCATGAAAGAAAAAGATGAACTTTGATTCGATCTCATAGATAAATTATATTAACAACAATTAACACTCTTCATACTCTTAAAAGGAAACTCAATCAAGTTTAAAAGAAATACCATGAATAGTAAAACATTCCATTATAGGTGCATGTAGGGTGAGAGATGGAGGTTTTGATTGTGCATGTGTTTGAAAACTGTATTCTAATCAATTCTGTAAGAAAGAGATAAGTGTGGTGGAATAATCCATTATAGGATCATGTATAGTGAAAGATGGAGATCCAACTCGTTCATAGATTTGCAGAATAAAAACAAACACTATAACATTTAGTCTAGACAAACAGTCAAGCATTTAATCAAATGATTTCTCTCACATACTCACACAAAGATGACAAGAAACTACTCAGAAATCATTTCAGTCATAAACCTTATATTGCACACAAAGATTTCACTCAGTTGAAGTTACCACACATCTATATGACCTGCTGTCAACTGTGTCACTGAAAGATAATAAGAATGAAGTTAGATGTTGCGATTAAATAGAGAGTTATTCTGTCCACACACAAAAAACCAGAATTACATTTACAAATAAATACAAATATCCTTACCTTGATTGGGTCGTTGGGCACTTTCCGTAACAACAAAGAAACTCTTAAAATTAACTTATAGAACAAAAGGTTTGAATACACACATAGAATCCATAAACTGTAATTATATCATTACTTTATAAAAAAGAGGTACAATCCAAAGTATTCAAGAACCAATCTTACAACATAATATTGCTTAATTCTATCTCTATATGTATACCATTTACAAGGCTCTCTCTTTAAGGAGAAACAACCGTTACAATCAAATTATGAAGATAACATCAAATAGTTGCATAATTATTACAATTGGTGGATTGTATTGATTTTTAAGGGAAGGATTTCATCCTCATGACATGAAGTGCATGAGTGATGAAATGTATCATGGTCTTCAATGAACAAGGAATGTTCGAACCAACAATTTCCTTAGACCCATCGAGAACAATCACATTCAAACATTCAAGCATAGAAATTTGGAATGGGTACTGGACATTCACAGTTGGATAAAACGACTGGTACCAAATGCACATAATCACATAACTCGGTACTGAATACACAAAGTCACACAACTCGGTACTAGACGCACAAAGTCATATAAGTCAGTGCTGGATGAACATAACAATCGGTACTAGATTAACTCAACAATAGGTATGAGACAAACTCAACAACAGGGACCAGATGATTGCGAGGATAGGTATTAGACAGGCGTAGAAATAGGAGTTGTTGTCATGAATTATACTATGATAATTCAAAGTAATTACATATATTTAAACATAAAATATTCAATCCAAATCATTAAAAAATCATCATAAATCATGATTAAACATAAGTTACCCCATATGCTCACAATAATTGCTAAAGGACATGTTTGTTGAGGAAAATAGGAAGAGAGTGCATATGTATTAGGAAAAAATGGTCAGGATATGGGGAAAGATAAGGAAATTGTAGGTGACAAAAAGGAGGCTCAACATTTCCCCCATGCCCAATTCATTGGATGGCCTCATGCAAAAATTCTGAATTGGTCCTCAAAATTGAAAAACTAGTGTTTATTCTCCACCTTGCTTGAACATTAACTGCCTGGTTTTAAGATATCCAACCCTAAAGCCTCATCCTTAATCTCCCTCTTAATAACTCATGTATATTGTACTAGGCGAAAAACTTTGTTAAGCTTGGTAGAGACCTCATCATGCTCACCTTGTAGTCTATAATTATTCTCCCTCAGCTGCGCATTCTCTTTCTTGATATGCCTACCCAATACTTTATAGTCCTCTACTTATTTCTTCAACTCTTCATTTTGTTTTGTAATATTTTTAACTTTTAATTCCAACTGATGTTTGGTCAGAGGAATGACTGGTTCATGTGTTGCTTTCTCAGTTATCCTCTTCCTGGCTTCAACTTCCCTCCTTAAATCCTTTGGTGTCTCTGTCACTAATTCCTTTGATTCACTTGTATTTGTCCCATACATTTCTTATTTTTTTGGTGAGTTTGGAATTTCCACTAGATCCTCTGCAAAAGAAGAGACATGAGGAACTGTCCCCTACTTATCCATGCTTCGATTGGTTCTTCATACTGGACCTGGGACTTCCTTGGGTGTGCTAACAGGAATAGAAATTTCCTCTTTAAACAATCTCCTCTTCTTCATATTAAGATCAGAGATGGGTACTGGAATTTGTTTGTCCTGTGCCTTATTTATTTTTCTTCTAGAGGACTTAGGTGGGGAGACTAGAACTTGTTATGTTTGTGCACTCCTTGTATTTCTTCTAGAGGACTATTCTATAGAGGTTGGAAATTTTTCCTCTTGTTTATTCCTTGTCTTTATTCTAGAGGAATGTGTTATATCACTCCCTTCATTGGTTCTAAATTTCTTCTTTCATTTTACCCTCAATTCAAGGGTCTTCTCTAATTCTTCAACCTTCTCCTTAGTCTCTTCAATGATTACTTTTGGAATACCCTTTGTAATTCCTTCAGCCTTCTCATGAGGTATTTCAACAAGTACTTCTGGAATACTTTCTGTAATTTTCCCATCATGTTCATGAGGTACTTCAACAATTACTTCGGGGACATTGTCTTTAACATCTCCATTATCACTACCAGATCCCTGTTTCTTCCTCTTTTTTGTACTAATTTGTGTTTTACTTTTAGTGTAAAGGTCTGGGATACTTTTATTTCTTTGGATGATCATTCCACCATAGGTGTAGGCTGTTCTTCTAAAACTATTGTCTTTCCTTTGTCTGATTTACTTACAGATTCTACTACTATATTTATGTCCTTTATTTTTGCTATCTCCCTTCTTCATGCTTGACTCATTACTATGTTCCCTTGTCACACTTCCTTCTACAGACTTAGAAATTTCTTGAGAAAAGTTTTATGTGAGGAGTTTCTTCAAACTACTGTCTCATTTTCCAAATTCATGGACAACCAATAGTTTCATCAGCCCATGGTGGTAGAGACTAGTTTCAGGCTTCTTAGAGGCAGAATTTACCCCTCTCACCATATTGTTCAGACTCATCCAAAGAAAATGGGGAAAGTCTATTTATGGTCCACCTTCAAAATGAAATAAAAGCATTAAATGGTAAAGAGAGGTTACTCCATACCTCCCTCTGCAAGTTAAAAAATTCTGCAAGTAAACAAGAATTGTCCAATATTCTTCTTTGATCCATCCTCTAGAGATACCTTTCGTCTAATCTCTATCCATGTGCTCGGGTTTCAAGAATTTATGACAGAGGCTCATGTCAATGATGGTGCCTTTTACATAATTATCTCCAGTGGAAGGTAACTCTGTCACCTCTTCTATGGTGGCTTCAGTGATCGTTAGTCTTAGGTCCCCCAACTAGATGCTCTCTTCATCATAACTCTAGGTGAAGGCGCAAGATACCCCCTCATGATTTCCTTTGAATTTTTCTAAGAAGAGAACCCATCCAACCTTTTCAAATTTTTATTTTCATGCTTGATACTCCTCTGTTTCTATGTACATATGGAACAAAGGTTCATGCCTATCGACCCCCATGTTGGCTTAAAAGACAGGTTTCAAAACGAATATGGGAAACAAAATTTGTGTGAGGGTTTGGTACTGGATGAAAAATTACGAGAATAGAGTGATGGAGGAAGAGTAATGAGATAGTAGGAGATAATAGAGTGGTGTATAGTAGGAAGTGGTTAATTAATGCTCATCTGGTTGGCAAAGCCATCCAGAAGATCATTTATAATGAAAACGAGAAGACAACGATCAATTATTTGAAATGATAGTGAAGTAAGGAAAGAGTTTGAAATCATGCCAAAGGATCGTGTTCTTGGATAAGGTGACAATCATACCCAAAATTAATTTCACATCCCATTCTTACCAATTTTCGTAATTATTAAAATGAATGTGGGTGATGTGACCGAAATTCACCATTGTATATCATTCGACGTCATAAATTTGATACAATGTGAGGTTATATGAGGTGGCATAATCATAGTTTTGACATAATATGAATGGGAATTTTTGTTAAGAGATGCCAAACTTGGATGATCACTTCATGAAGAGATTTATGTACATCATAAATGATTTTGAAAATAGGGGAAATCATGAAGACTTCGAAAAATAACGATATGGAGGTTAAATAACTCAATATGACAAGGGGATATGAGGGTAACCATATGTATAATACAAAATTCATGTGATCCTTAATAAAAAGGAATAAACATTGAGTCCATACCTCTATTACCTTAAATGTGTTTGATCAAGTAAAGCAATATCAAATGTAGAACAATGTTACCCAAATTCCATCATCATTACCGGATCACAGACTTAGTACCAAATCAACACAAAAGATCATTTTAGTACCAGACCAACATAGAGAATTGATTTAGTGTTGGCTATGTGTTATATTCTTTGCATGTGTATGTGTGGGTGCGTCAGATTCGACAACTGCGTCTGATGATCCCAATTTCCTTCACCCTCTATGTCGTGTGTGATAGGAAATTTCCTAGGGGGGCTAGGTATTGCCCCCCCTGGTTACGCGCAGCTTTCGGGGTAGCACCCCAAAATTTGTTTTGAGTGGTTTTTGCTATTTTAGCAGATTTTATTTTTATTTTTAGTGGTTTTCTAAATTAATCCTGGATTACAGGATTAGGGTTTTGGTAGCTACGGAATACCTAAAACATTGTATATATTGTATGGTGAATGGTGAAATCAATACAATGAAGAGTTGAAAGGTGTGGCACCAAGACTGGTTTTCTCTTGGTTAAGGGTTTCCAGCATAAATCTTTGTGTACACTATGTGTATGAGCCATTGATTAATTTATGTTTTTCTTAAGAATCTATATGCATTTCTTTACTTCACAGGCTTAAAACTTACATGTGGTATCAGAGGTCATTTTTGGCTTTAGGGGGAAGCCTTTGTTGTTGAGGGTTTAGCTCAGTCTTGATAGATCAAGTTTATCTTGGGTTTGTGATAAACCTAGGTTTAATGGGAGCTTTTGCAGTGGTGATTAGAGTGTAGAAAGAGGAATGATGAGCTCTTCTAGAATTGAGATAGAGAAGTTCAACGGTAAAAACATTGAGCTATGGAAGCTCAATATGGAGGACCTTCTTGTAGACAAAGAACAATGGATCACTGTGGATCCTAGTACACAGCCTACTGGTACGCAATCTATTGGCACACAGTTGACTAGTACACAAACTACTAGTACAACACCTACTGGTATGTCGAAGGAAGATTGGGAGAAGTTGGACAGAAGAGCAAGGAGTACTATTCAACTCTCCCTGGAAGATTCGGTGTTGTTGAATGTCTCAGGAGAATCTACAACCAAGGAACTATGGGATACGTTAGGGAATTTGTATCAATCAAAGTCCTTGGTAAATAAGTTGTTTCTTCCAAAGAAGCTTTATCATATTAGGATGGAAGATGGAGATTCTATGACAGAACATCTAAATTCCTTTAATACTCTGGTAAGTCAACTTGTATCTATTAATATTAGGATTTCAAAAGAATATAAGTGTATTACTTTTTTATGCTCTTTGCCAAACTCTTGGGATAATATGGTTGTAGCAATTGGTAGTACCACTCAATCTACATTGAAGTATGAGGATGTAGTTGCATCCTTGTTATCTGAAGATATGAGGTGGAAACACATGGATGATCATAGCACAGATGCTTTATTTGTAAGAGGTCATACCCAAGACATGAATCCTGGTAAGTATTCGGGGGGGAGATCTAAATATACAAGTAGATCTAAGTCTCCAGGAAAATATTTTTGGAAATGTTGGAAGTGTGGTAAAACAAGGCATTATAAGAAAGATTGCAAGTCTAAGAAGGTTGATAAACCAAAGGGATCTGATAGTACCTCTTCCACAGAGGCGAAAAACTCTAGTGAATAAGGAGGTGATTTTTACCTAGAATCTATAGGTACACATGCAGACCATGATGTATGTTTTATCGACTCAGGTGCATCATACCATATGACTCCTCACAAGGAGTGGTTCTATGAATATGAAAAATATGATGGTGGTGATGTATTCCTAGGATATGACTCGACAACCAAAATCATGGGACATGGAAGGGTTGAGTTTTTGCTAAAATATGGAAGTATTATAAATCTCCCTGGGGTTATGTACATTCCAAAACTAGCCAGGAGCCTAATATCTATAAGCAAGATGGATGATGCAGGAGTGGATACTGTATTGGGAAAAGGAACTTGCAAGATGGTACGAGGAACAATGGTGTTGATGAGGGGAGTTTGGTGTGGAACTCTGTACAATTTATTGGGAAGTACTTATACTAATGGGTGTAACAGTTATGTTGTCCTTGAGTAGACAAATAAAGAAGACAAGACCAATACTGTCCCTGGAAATAAGACCATGCTGTGGCATCAACGACTGGGGCATATTGGAGAAAAGGGCCTTCGAACACTACACAATAAATTTATGGTTGAAGGTATGTCTAATTGAACTATGGATTTTGATTTCTGTGAACATTGCATATATGGAAAACAAAATTGAGTAAGATTCCCATCTAGTGCTAGAAGATCAAAGGGGATCTTAGAGTTGATACACAATGATGTGTTTGGACCTGTGCCTATTCCATCACTAGGTAAATATTTGTATTATGTTTCATTCATAGATGATTTCTCAAGGAACACATGGATTTGTTTTCTTAGAAAGAAATATAAGGTATTTGATAAATTTAAAGAGTTTAAGGATCTGGTAGAAAATTAGATAGAGAAGACAATAAAGGTATTGAGGACAGATAATGGTGGAGAATTCTATGGAAATGAATTCAAAGAATTTTGTAAGAAGTGTGGTATAGAAAGGCAGAATACTACTCCATACACACCTCAATAGAATGGAGTTTCATAAAGGATGAACAAGACACTGATGGAAAAATCAAGGAGCATACTCAGTGGTGCCAATTTAGGACAAGCATTATGGGTAGAGGCAGTGGATACATCATGTTACCTGGTTAATCGATCACCCTCATTAGCACTGGATGATAAAAATCCACATGAGGTATGGAATAGAAATAAACCCTCTCTTGAACATCATAAAGTGTTTGGTTGTGATGCTTATGTACATGTTCCAAAAAAAATTAAGAGTAAGATAGATAAAAAAGATGAAAAGTGTATCTTTATTGGTTATAAAGATGGTGTGAAAGGTTATAATCTTTGGAACCCAGAAACTAAGAAGATTGTTTATAGTCAAGATGTTGTTTTCAGAGAGGTAAAAGATGTTTCCAAAAAATAATTCCTACTAAGGCCAGAACAACCTAAGAAAATAGACTTTGAGTTGGATGATGCAAAATCTGACTCATCTGAAGAAGATGAAGCAGAAGAAGAATAACCTCATACCCCAGTATTAAGGAGATCAGTGAGAGAAAAAAGGCAACCAGAAAGGTATAGTCCACTTGATTTTCGTTCTAATTTTTCTTTATCTATTACTGATGATTATCCCAGAATTGTCAGGGAAGTAGTGAATTAATAGGATAGTAAGCTATGGAACAAGGCCATAGTTGAAGAAATGGTTGCCTTAGATAAGAATGAGGCATGGGATATAGTTAAGTTTCCAGCTGGAAGAAAATATGTTGGTAGAAAATGGTTGTTTAAGGAGAAGTTTAATGTAGAAGGAAAAGTGGAGAAATACAAAGCTTGGTTAGTAGAAAAAGGTTATTCCCAGGTAGAGGGAATTGACTTCGGTGAGATTTTTTCTCTTATTGCCAAGTTAACTTCTATTATGTTTATTTTATCTATTGTTGTTGCTTTTGATCTTGAAGTGGAAAAAATGGATGTGAAGACAAAATTCCTACATGGGGATCTGGAAGAAGAAATCTACATGAAGCAGTCAGAAGGATTTGTAGTGAAGGGAAATAAAGAGTTGGTATGTAAGCTAAATAAGTCACTACATGGTCTGAAGAAATCACCTAGGATGTGGTACCAAACATTTGACACATGTATCCTTAGATTGGGATTTGTGAGAAGAAGGGATGATCACTGTGTATATTACAAGCATGTTGGTAATCACTTCATTTATGTACTGTTGTATGTTGATGACATGTTGTTGTTAGGAAATAACATGGATGTTATCAATGAGGTGAAATCACAGCTATCCTCCAAATTTGACATGAAGGATCTCGATGATGCTAACTTCATTCTGGGAATCGAGATTAAAAGAGATCATGCAAACATGAAACTATGGTTGAATTAGAGAAAATATGTTGAGATGATATTGCAGAGGTTTAATATGAATGGAAGTAAACCAGTCAAGTTCCATGTTCCTATAGGTGTAAAGTTATCTGCAGATCAGTGTCCCAAGACACAGAAAGAAGAAGAGGAAATGTCCCATGTTCTGTATGCCAGTGCAGTTGGTAGTTTGATGTATGCAATGGTTTGTACTAGACCAGACATTGCACATGCAGTGGGAGTTTTGAGAAGGTATATGTCAAAACCAGGGAAGGAGCATTGGAAAACAATAAAGAGAGTCTTCAGGTATTTGCATGACACTACCAATTATGGATTGTGCTACCAAGTAAGACTAGGATTGGATAGAGTGGTGGACATACATGGCTTTGTTGATGCAGACTGGGCTGGAGATATGGATCACAGAAGATCTACAAGTGGGTATGTGTTTAACCTATTTGGATGAGAAATCAATTGGATGAGCAAAAGACAATCTATAGTGGCACTCTCAACTATAGAAGTTGAATAGATGGCAACCACTCATGCAAGCAAGGAAGCAATATGGTTACAAAGATTGTGTTAAGGTATTGGGTTGGTACAAAAAGTAGTGACATTAGATTGTGACAGTCAGAGTGCAATCTTCCTGGCAAAGAACCCAACTTATCATTCTAATAAAAAGCATATTGATGTTCAGTATCACTTTGTGAGAGACATGATTGAAGAAAAGAAGGTGTTTCTCAAAAAGGTTGACACTTTGAAGAATGTTGTACATTCATTGACAAATTCTATGAGCACATAAAATTTCTCCTGGTGTAGAGTAACAATGGGAATTGTTGCCATGGATTGTTGACTATATAACCCTAGACCTCTGTATTCAAAGAAAACAACAAGTGGGAGAATGTTGGGTATGTATTATATTCTTTGCATGTGTGTGTGTGGGCGTGTCTGATTCAACAACTACGTATGATGATCTAAACTTCCTCTGCGTTCTATGTTGTGTGCGTTGGGCGCTTTCCCAAGGGGGTCCCAGGGGGGGCCAAGTATGTCCCCCCTTGGTTACGCGCAGCATTCGGGGCAGCGCCCCAAAATGGTTTTTAGGCATTTTTTTCTATTTTAGCGTATTTTTCTATTTTTAGCGATTTTCTAAATTAATCTTGGATTAAGGGATTAGGGTTTTGGTAGCTACAAAATACCTAAAACATTGTATATATTTTATGGTGAATGGTGAAATTAATACAATGAAGAGTTGAAAGGTGTGGCACCAAGGAAGACTGGTTTTATCCTGGTTAAGGGTTTCCGGCGTAAATCTCTATGTACTATGTGTATGAGCCATTGATTAATTTTTTGTTTTTCTTAAGAATCTATATGCATTACTTTACTTCATAGGTTTAAAACTTAAATTTAGTATTAGACCAACAAAGAGAATCTTTTCCAGTAGCGAATGAACTCAGAGACTGTGTTTTTTAGTGTTGGATGAATCTTGACAAGATACCTATAGTATTGTAGGATTCTCTTCATGTCTAAACATATTCTGAGGGTCAAGATGAAGTATATGTTGGCACTCACCAATTTTGCATGTGAATTTGTTCTCCTGAATGACCATGTTCAAAAATTATAAACAACACACTGGTACAAGGATGTTTGAAAATGCAGTGAAAGTGTCATAAAACGAGGAAAAAGATCCAATTATTGGGCTCCAAGATCTATAACAAGAAGGTAAATGTAGTTGGACATCCTTTTGTAGAGGTGAAAAGACCTCCTCTTCTTGGAACCAGACTAAACACTGCTTCTTTTTCCACCTCCATTTTATTGAAAACAAAGACCTAATTACTACTGTCCTATGGATTTTTCTCGAGCCTAGGTCAGTTAATTCTCACCGTTGTTTTCAAATTTTAGGATTCTAAAAAACTTAAAGAAAACTCCATATACTCTCTTGTGGATTTTTCTCAAGCCTAGATAAGTTAATGCTCATCGGTGTTTTCAATTTTTAGGAGTCTGAAAAACTTAAAGAAAAATCCATATACTGTCCTGTGGATTTTTCTCAAGCCTAGATCAGTTAATGCTCGCCGATGTTTTCATTTTTTAGGAGTCTGAAAAACTTAAAGAAAACTCCATTGGATCCTTTCCCATGAGTAATCTACCAGGGTTGGGTAAAGGAATAAACTTACACCTGATATATGTCCTCCTTATTTCTTATCTACATGATAACACAATCATGTTATTCTTTTGTTAATAATGCTAAAAATCACTATCTAACAACAAACCTATATACATATATGTACAAAGTTAAATTAAATCACACAACAAAAACGTACAGTGGTAGTTTAGAAGGAGGAGAACTCCTCTTGCTTACCAGTTGCATTTCATAATTTTGAAGAATTGTTTTGATAAAATCCTCTTTAGACAGAGGCTTATGATAAACTTTCAATCAATGCCCATTTACAACAAATGAGTTATGATCTCCATCAATAGTTTTTATATTCAATGAACCATTGTCGTAAACTATGTCTACTTCATAGGGTTCCAACCATTGAGTGGACAATTTACCCTTGAAATTATTGAACCTATTGTCATATAGAAGGGCCCAATCACCTAGATGAAAATATTTCTTCTT
Organism: Picea engelmannii; assembly: GCA_009831015.1. Taxonomy (NCBI): domain Eukaryota; kingdom Viridiplantae; phylum Streptophyta; class Pinopsida; order Pinales; family Pinaceae; genus Picea; species Picea engelmannii. The sequence continues at coordinate 314,633 of ML782046.1, forward strand.
TATGTACTTTTCATTTCATTTAGTCCTTTGTTCTTGAATGAGTGTAATCATCTGCAAAGAATCTTGTTTGATTTCATCAATTTCATTCAACTGTAGTATCCATTGTTTTTGGGGTTCATCCAAATCCTTTCCCAATTGTGTAGCATTCCTAAAAGGTTTTACTTGCATTTCTATGGGAAGCAACACTTTCTTCCCATACACCAATTCATAAGGTGTATTCCCTGTTGTGTTTTCCCAAGTTGTTCTGTAGGCCCATAAGGCATCATGCAAATGATCCACTCAATATTTATGGTGTAACTGAACTGTGTTGGTAAGTATAGCCTCTATCACCTTGTTAGTTGATTCCACTTGTCCATTTGCTTGGGGGTGATAAGGTGAGGATTTTCTATGTTTAATATGATATTTTTCAGTAATGGCTATGACCAAATTGGAGGTAAATTGGGTTCCTTGGTCTATCACTATTTCTCAAGGTACACCAAAAGGATTAAATATGTCTTCAAATATAAAATCAACAACAAATTGTTCATTTGTAGAGTATAAAGCTTTATCCTCTACCCATTTAGTCACATAATCTATACAGATCAATATATACCTTCTTCTTCGAGACATGGGGTTGATAGGTCCTACAAAGTCCAAAGCCCATTTCTCAAAAGGTTTAATTACTACCTAATCTTGGAGAGGCATCTGATCACTTGCAGTTGGTTTTCCCATCCTCTGACAATCATCACAATTGGCCACATACTTCTTTGAATCCCTAAAAATAGTTGGCCAATAGTAGCCTGATTATAGTATTTTATATGTTGTCCTCTTATCAACAAAATGGCCTCCACATGGAACATCATGGAAGGATTTGAAAATGTTATACATATCATCCTCCTGTACACATCTTCTAATAAAAAAATCACGTGTTGTACGATATATAAAGTCATCATGCCACATATAATTTTCACTCAGCTGAATAATCCTCTGTTTTTCTTGAAGGGGGAAATTCTGAGGTAATTTTCATGTTACAAGATAGTTAGCCACATATGCATACCAAGGAATGTAAGTAGAAATAGAAAACAAGCATTCATCCAAAAAAATTTCATCCATTGGTGCATTATCACCTATATGAATAAGTCTAGATAGGAAATCAACAACAAGGTTATCTTTGCCAAGTTTGTCAATGATAGTAATATTGAATTCTTGCAAAAGTAGTAGCCATATAGTAACTCTAGCATTTGTCACAATCTTATTCATTAAAAATCTAATGGCTGAGTGGTCTGTGTGTACAAAAACCTCATACCATGTTATGTAGTGTCTGAATTTATTAATGGCATGAACCACGGGTAAGAATTCATTTTCAGTGACATTATAATTTACTTCGGTAGGGGATAGATTTTTGCTTACAAAGTAGATAGCATAAGGAATTTGGTTTTCTCTTTATCCTAGAACAACTCCCAAAGAGGTATCTAAGGCATCAATGCAGATATGAAAGGGAAGAGACTAATTTGGTCCTTTTAACACATGGGAACTGGAAATATTTTTCTTTAAAATTTCAAAAGAAATCTGGCATTGCTCATCCCAATGGAATTCAACCTCTTTTTCTAACAATTTGAATAGTGGGGCAACCAAGTTTGTGAAATTTTGTATGAATCTCCTATAATACCCAACATACCCTAAGAAGCTTCTAAATTATTTCTATGAGATAGGGATCTTAATCTAAGAATTGATGTCAATTTTGGCAGTGTCTACCCTTATTCCTGTACCAAAAATATGATGACCCAAGACAACCCCTTCAGTGATCATCATTACATATTTTTCATGGCTGAGGGAAAGATTAGAATCTCTACACTTGATCAATACATTCTCCAAATTGTCCAATGGTTGTTGGAAATCATCCCCATATATTGTGAAGTTGTCCATATAAACTTCTACATAGTCATGGTTTAAATAAAAAAAAATAGCTAGGACATCCCTCTGAAAGGTGGCAAGGGAATTACACAAACCAAAGGGAAGAGCCATATAAGCATAAGTACCCCATGGGAAAGACAATGTGTTTTTCTCCTGATCTTTAGGGGAAATTTGGATCTGGTTATACCCACTAAACCCATCTAGGAAAGAAAAGTGCCTCTTCCCAGACAAGGTGTCCAAGACCTGGTCTATGAAAGGAAAGGGACAATAATCTCTATAGGTGTTGGCCCTGACCACGTTTTGAGGAACACTTGGTCATATTTGACCATTTTTGGGACTTCGACAACTTGTCAAAGATGGAGCACAACGCGAAGTAGAAATCGTGGAAGCTAGACCCCTTTTTGAGTTTTTGGGGATAATGTAATGGGAAAGGGATGTTGGCCCATCGGTTTACACACGCTTAGGCCCACTGTTGTATGTATAAATAGATGTATAGGTGAAGTAAGTGAAAGAAGAGAGGGGGGGGAGAAGTTTAGTACAGTTCGATCTATGTGATCGAAGAGTTGTGAGTTGTGCTAAGTGTTGGTAATGATTGTAAATGCTTTGTGCATACTGTAAGAGACTAAGTGCAGGATATTGTAGAAGGATTTGTGCTTTTAACTCAAGGAAGAAGGATCTATTGAGTTGCACAGATCTTTTTTCCTATGCGAAGAGGGATTTGGATGTCCCTCTGTTGTAACCTGATTAACTGAAGCTAATAAAGAAGAAGACTTTGTGGACGTAGCCCCAGGGTGGGGGTGAACCATGGTAAATATGTGTGTTGTGATTTGTGCCTCAACTTGATGTGTTTGTCTCTTCCTTTGCTAAGTGCTTTGATGTGTTTAGATAGATCTATTTATGCTTTGTTATTTTGAGATATGAATGAATGTTAGATCTAGTATGGAAGATTCTTAGTGCTTGATCTGTCGAATCTAATCCATCTTCTTGTGGCTAAGTGTTGAATTATCTTAGATCTAAGTACATACTGCGATGATCTGTGCTATCTGTGAAGTATGACAAGGGTTGAATATTGATGAATAATATATGCTAAGTGATTGCTAAGTGTTATAATCACAGATCTGTGTCCCATCTAAGGTTGCAGACACCTGAGTCTTGCAACCACCCCTGCCTCTACCTCGGGTGAGACTTCATCTTCTTTGCAGGCGTTGCCAAAAGGGTCGATAGTTAGGGTTTTGTTGGTGCGTTGTTGTAGCATTGAACCCTGGGTCTACCCCTATGCCAACAAATGGTTCCATTGCTGGGACCTGAAACTATGATTACTGGGAACTGAGCAAAATAATCTTTGTGCAAAGATTCGTCTTGAAATTGTGAAAGATATGTGCCTGGATCTATGCCCTAGTGCGCAGTGATCCACTTGATCTGAAAAGCTCTGTGTTGAAGAAGGAAGGGAATATCTGAAAGAAATAAGTCAGATCTGCAAGAAAAGAGGTTGATACTGCAAAAAAAAAAAAATAGGGTCAGATCTACAGAAAGAGGTAAGATCTGTATGCTTCGTGCTCTGATAAAGGTAAGAATAGTTAAAATTTCTTATATCTGGAAGCTTTGTGCCCTGTGGAAGTAAAAGAAGTGAAATTTTTTGTTTCTAAAGTATGGATTTAGGTATGCTTGATAGATTTTGTCCTAGCTTCAAAACTTGGGCATTGTTAGATGAAAGAACGTTTGATATGAATAGATCTTATAAGAATAATGAAAGATATGTTATACCTATGCATAGAAAGAATTTTTGGACTAACCAATGGATGCAGTATCCTAGAAAGAAATTTTTGTAGGCTAGCCATTATGACCCTAGCAAGAAGTACAAGAAAATTTGGGGATCATAGAAGCGAAAGAGAGGATTAACTCTTTGTTACAGTTGTAGAAGACCAAGACATCTTGCTAAGGAATTCCCTGGGAGAAACCCTAATTGCCTCTGTTGTAAGTCTATGGACCATGAAGTACTGGATTGCCCTAGAATGATTGCTAGACTTGAAAATATGAATATGGAGAAAGAAAACTCTGAAGGAGATCAAGAGACTAAGATTATAGAAGAACCCCAGAAAGAATCAAAGATTATGTTATTGAAAATGAAAGAATCCCTAGATGAACATAAAGATGCCAGTTTGTCAGAGATCTTCAAAGAAAAGGAGAAAATCGAAGTAAGAATAGGAGACTTTGACATTGACTGTGCTCTGGATGAGAGAACACAAATGGACATTATGACATAAAGTACTTGGGAAACCCTAGGGAGGCCTTCTATGGTTCCTTCACTAGGAAAAATGGGGTTGTTTAAAGGAAAAATGGTAACTCTATTTGGCAGAATTACCCAGATAGTTATGAGTACCCATGGAGCTTTGACAAAGGAAGAATTCAAAGTTATTAAATTTATTGAGGACCATGCCCCATTTCCAGATTTTTTAGGAAAGATATGGATTGAAAAAGATTATATTTGGAGAAAAGAAGAAAAGGAAGTCCTAGAACAGAAGAAGCAAGAACTCGTGGAATTTATGACTAGAAGGATTGCCTACTTGATGGAAGAAAAAGAGAATAGATATAAGCTATTGAACACCCATGACTTGGATGTCGAAGCTATAAGAGCATTAGAGGAACCACAAAAGACTGAAATACCTAATCCATATGATGAAGGAGTATTACCCTTGGATCTGAAGAAAGAATCTCAGCACCGCGAAGTGACTATGTCGAGAGAAGATAAGAATCAGAATGGAAAAAGGATGACCGAGATGAAGCTCACTAGGAAGAAGGATAGGAAGCTAAGTAAGAAGAGATACAAGATTGAAAATTTATAGAAGATTCCAGAGGAAACTTCACAAAAGGAAAAATCACAGGAATTGAGCTTCGTCGGGATATCAAAACAACAACATATGGCACTTCGTCATGGCAAAGCAATATAGCTGTTGGACCGATATACCTGTTCAAATTCTTCCCTAAACGGATATAAAATCATTAAAGTATCACCACCAGACCATTGGACCATGCCACAATAGATGGATCAATGTTCATGGGAGCTTCATACCCACTACAAGAAGACTATTGAAAAATTTCCTATTTATCTCATCGTGTCGTGCCTGAAGAACACTTTTGCCAACTGAAAAGTAGAAGCCCACAGAACTAGTGATTATCTACAGTGATCATTACAAGTAGTTTTTTCATCCTAGTGTGGTATTTTGAGATCATCGTGACCCCGATTATCTTTCTCGGGTGCGTATGTCCAACGATCTCACCGCACTTGAGGAATCCATCACAGAGGTCCTTCTCGATTTAATGACTGAGAGATTCATGTCAGAGAGAAGAATGTCCACCGGATCCCAAGCATCATCGATGAGAGGAGTGCAAGCCTCCCCATCGACTGCTCGATCAGGAACATCTCGAGCTGGTGTAGAGAGAAGAACTAAGCATAAGGACAACATAGCCAATGCAAAGTTAGTGCCATCCATCCTACCAGCTTACATACCCCCTCTGAGCGGTGAGATTAACAGGGACAGTGTCCCTAGAGACTTTGAATACACCCTAGTCACTGCATATCTACCGAAAGGAGTACGCACCTACCGCACAGATCAAGACAAGGTTACAGTGTTTAAGTTTTGAGACTTCAACCTAGGGGACCGTAAAGTTTACAGCATGCTCGTCCTGTATATGTACATGACGAGAACTAAGGGCAAGAATTCTAAGCTCATCCCTCAAAAATGGACGATGAACCTCATGTAGTCTACTTTGCTCAACGTTATGAAAATACTGCACTTCGACAGACACCAAGAGGTGAATGCTTGTGTAAAATTGTTTCTAGCGAGTTACCATGGAGGATACCTGTGGTTAGAACGCCACATAACTGTTGATCTAGCACTGATCAATAGGATCATTGAGCTTAGCATGCAGGGCCCTGATCCCCATGAGTATTATCTTGGAAAGACCGCAGACCGCACTCTTGTGCAGAAGATCAAAGAAGCCTATGGAGATGTTGAGAAAGGCGAGAGAGGCTACAAGGTAGCTTCTATTGAAAGTGGCACAGTGCACCTTGCATGTCAACTGATCGCATGGAAGTTGGTATGTAATAATTGACCAAAAAAGTATCTGGATTTGTAGTTTACCTTGCAGGAAAGTGTACAGAGGGACTACAGATGAACTGGGCAAAGTACCCAATGAATCAACTGGAGATTGACTGCAGAGAAGCCCAGGATCAGGGGCATGAATTCCATTTTAGCTGGCTCCTGATACTAATCGCTTTTGTTGCATGGGAGCTACCAAAAGGTGCAACCTTCCTATACCTTGACCCCTTTGAACCCCTAGCCGAGAAGTTTAGTACATTATGGTACTTGAACGACATGAGAAAGCAATGGAAATCGAATGTCGTTTTCCACGCGTACTATAACCAATAGAAAGAAGACATAAGAAGTGAACCTTGCATAACCCCAAACACTTTACAGAGATTCTGACCTCTGATAAAGTTCAGTGAGGACCACCACTTTATATACCTAACCCCACGTGCTGATGAGTTCTACACTAGACCTCAAAATTACTCACTTCGATAATGTCGCAAGTGTCGTCATTACGAGTGTTGTAATTGTCGCATCTTGTCCGCAAGTGTCGCATCTTGACTATAAGTGTTGCAAGTGTCACAAACATCATGATTCCATATTTCATATGTCGTGCCTCTAACGACATCATAAAGACACTTAAGACACCTCAAAGGGTGGTTTGGAAGAAGAGAAATCACTTGGCAGGAAGTACCAGCCCTTTGCCATTGGAAAAACCACTCAAAAAATGAATTTTGGAGAGGGGAACTCCCCTACCCACTATTAGGGAGTGTTGGCGCTCCCTGAGCCTCTTTGGGGGAGTGCTTGAGCACCCTGTGCACCCTTATGGGGGAGCGCTACCCTCTTTTTAGCAAATTTTGGGTTTGTTGAGGCAAATAAGGGAAGAATCCCTCAATTCCTGAAGGTAGTTGGATTTGAATATATGGTCAACGCATGATCTTAGGGGAGATGCTCAACTAAAGGAGAGGAATCCTCAACTTATCCCAAAGATCTCTCAAGTGGTTGGACCTCTCCAAGGTTATATAAGGAGGCCTTCTCATTGTGAAAGGTACAATGGATATTAGAGATGTGAAACTTATGATCTCATGAGTGAGATGCCATCAAAGAAATCAATGGAGATTGATTGAGAAAAGGGGTTGGACAAGGAGAACTGGAAGAGGTTGCTGCACCTTCATTCAAAGGATTGTAAGTACTTTTACTTGTTCTCATTAATATAATCAATGCTTGGCCTGTTTCTTTCAAACTTGTACTTGTTCCATATGAGTTTCTCTACAATATATGGATCTATGATTGAGCTAATCTCAGTAGAGTAGGAAGTCCATTGTATCTTTGTTTGTCTTACACGATCTCTCAGGGAGCTCGGGATCGAAGTTCAACCTAGAATTTGCGGGGACAAACGTTGCTTATAAGGTACTTATATTTCTCCTTCTCTTTCATTCATTAGCTTGATTGGATCTAAAAGGAATTCAGTGTCCATGTTAATCACTTTCTTTCTTGGCCTTAGAAGTCTAGAGACCAAGAGGGAATCCACTTGTCCGCAGGGGGATTCACCTAGAAAAAAAATTGGCGACTCCACTAGGGAGGAGCTATGATTTTTGTTTCCATTTCCAAATATTTCTTTGGCCCTTTGCTAACTGATTTCACCTTCTCCATGAATGTCTCTGATCCTTAGGTTTGATTGTTGGCTCTTGGATTTATCTTAAACATAGAATTTTGCATTCTTCCTGATTTTTGTTTTTTAGTTTCTGGGCATTTCTATGAGATTTTGTAGCAGAGCGCTCCCTTTCCCTTACCACCAGAGCATTGGCACTCCCTTACAGTCTTCCAAAGAGTGTTGGAGCACTCTGTTTCCCCTTTTGGGGGAGCACTACCCCTTTTTCTACAGAAATCTTCTTAGAAATTGGTTTTTCCTCGGTCTTTTTTGTCGATTCATCTGCTCAGGGTTTGTGCTATCTTAGTGTGTCCTTGTTTAGCCTCCAATTATTTTATTTCTAGAGATTGTTCATCTCTTTCTTGGATTTTTGACATTTATCCTTGCTTTGCAATAACTCTTTGTCTTTGTTGACCTAGAGTTGACTCGTTGTTTTCTCCTCCTTTATCTGATTGAGTAAAAACTTTTGTGAGGAAATCCAAAGGTCTGTGAACTTTTCATTTGATATTTGAGGTCAAATTTCTATCATTTCTCTTTTGTTTGATGTTTTTGGTTCTTGTTTGCAATTTGGTTATCTTTTTCCTTCTTGTCTATTTCATGACGAGAGTGTATTTTTTGTTTTGTGTGAAGTTTGTTTCTGATTGTTTAATCTTGAAGTCTGATTGACATTTAGAAGGCTTGCATCTGATTATCATTCACATATAAGAAAAATGACATATTTTAGTGATTGGTTTGGATATTAGAAGGCATTTCTGAAATTTTTAGCATTGCGTCGGATTTGAGTGAGAAAGAAATTGATTGAGGACATTGCATATTAGTGTTTGATAGTGAAAACAAATTTCTCTCTTTCTCTTAAATAGCCATCCATCGAAAGAAACAATTTCTTATCATCTTCTTGTGCATTTTTGGGAATTGAGTCATCATACCATCAGTTTCATTGTCATACACCCTTTGAGTAAAGAACAACCATAAAATCAATGCTAATTAAAAATTATCTAGAACATTTTTGTTTTTAGGATCTTCCACCAACATTAGACTAGGATTATCACTTTGGATTAGGCTGTGAGTACAACTCTCCAAAGTTTTCAAAATGAAAATTAGCATCCTGAGATAGGGAGAGTCAAATCCAATTGTCGTATAGGCTTTTTGGGATCCCCCTCTCACATAGGGGTTACACACGAGGTCGCATTCAAGTGAGTTACGGAGATTATCCCTCCGTGGTTAAACTGTTTGTAGTGTTTGGATCATATATTGGGGGTCACTTGAAGGTATGCCCATGATTATGTGTGGGAGCCTCTCGAGTTGATTTCAGACTTGTTATGTTGCCCATACGTTTAGATCGAACTATTGACTGCACCCGCCCAGGTGTTGACTGCGAGTTAGTTTCCATAGTTGCCATAACCCTTAGGTAATTACATGAGGTGATAGTGAAGGGAACTCTCACTGTACCTGGGACAGACATTGGTCAAACTCACTCGGGCTCCTTGGAGGGTAAATCCACAATTACTGCGTGGAAGCTTGCACCAAGGTGAAAGTCTGTTAAGCACGTCACCATTGTAATTGTTCCACCATATCCTAGCCCCTTCTTGACATGATCATGTGACATTGGATTTCATCACCAACTAGTATGATCATCGAGAGAAGATTTGTTTGCTTGGTTTTGATTCCTATACTTTATTAGCATATGTTGTTTCTTTTTGTTAGTTGGCCCTAGATTTTCAGCGTGTACTATTATTCTCTAAAATTGATCCTATAGATGATAAAGGTCTTTGTCGATCACATAGGATGCAAGGGATGCTTCTGGAAGGCTACCAAACCTTACCTCCTAACCCTCCAGAAGACAACTACCATGGAGAGGTAAAAAATCAATCTCACGCTGGAAGTGTTGTTGCTCCTCAGTTAGATAACTCAGAAGGCTCTTTGGTTATAGTTGAGAATCCCAATTATCACACTACATATGTGTTGGTAACCCCTCTCGAACCACTTTTTCTTCATTTAGACTCCCTTGCAAATGTCATAGACAAAGAGGTCCCACAGTTACCTGTGAGAGATTTTACCAAGACATATATGGGATCCACAAAACCAATCTTCGGTGATGAGTACATGACTCTTATTCATCCTACCACTCTAGTAGATACAAATCCCACACCTGCTCATTCTGTATGGAAGACTTCATCAGGATGCAATCTCTATGAGAATTTTGAGTCCTTTCGACAACCCTTTTATCCTCATGACCCTCCTATTGAAAGTGGACCATCTGGTCAAACTATGAATCACCCCATTGTTAAGGTCATTAATCCTAATGTTTCATCAACACAAGTCTATCCTAATGCTAGACTCATCACCTCTACTCATTCCCAGGGCACTTCGATCCCTACCCCCACTTTTACAAACTTTCACTCTACAACTCCACATGTTCCGCACGATCCTGCCTAGACATCTTTGCACCAGAGAATGCAGACCCTTACCAGCTAAATACAACTGAATGGAGGGAAACCACCATCTAGCGGACGTTTCCTTCCTAGAGGACCACCATTCTATGGTGGGCCTACCCCTCCCAGGGGACAACCCCCTTTTCATGCTCCTCCTGGAGGGAAACCTCCCTTTGCCATTCATATCGCGGTCGTTAATCCACCATTGGCAGGGGGGAAACCTTCGTTTGCTGGAAACCCTTCACAATATTGGGGAGTATATTCAAGAGGCACTTTTACCCAACCCCACATTAGGGGGAACTCATATCATAACCCACAAGGAGTATCAAATCCTATTCCTTCCGGACTATCTTATGGAAAACCTTATCTGGGTGGCATCCCAAACACCACCTGGAGTCCTCAAGGACAACAACCTTATCCTCCCCACAGTTTTAATGTGCATCTGCCTTTGGGATATACTCCCTACCCTCCTTAAGGGAACAATGTTCATCCTCTTTCAGGGAAAGAAAATCACCCGACTTATAATGCTCAGAACCCACTGGGTTATGCAAATTTTTCTCAGCCATCATCGAATCCTATTTATCTTGGTCAACAACAACCATATGTAGGAGGACCTACTGGTTACAACTATCCACCTAACCCAATTTATGGTCCTACTGGTGTTCCTATGCCACACTAGTATCATCTGAAAATTAACCGACAACTACCTTTCCTTGTGACTCTAGATCTCCCATACTTGTCTCGATTAACTAATCATCCTATATTTCATTCACCGGTTTGGCTAGTTATTCCCGCTAAACTTCCTTCTAATATTCCAAAATTTGACGAAAAATCTGGCAAATATCCAAACAATCATGTGATGACTTTCCATTTGTGGTGTTCATCAAACTCCCTCATGGATGATTCTATACGTTTGCATCTTTTCCAGTGAACACTTACGGGCTCAGCAACAAAGTGGTATATTGAACTACCACGTGCTTCTTTTCATGATTTCAATTCCCTTGCCATGTCTTTCCTCACGCACTTTCAACTACCTATTTGCTACGAGACGGGTACTGAACTCTTGACCTCCCTTCATCAATCTGACTCCGTGCATATCTCTGACCATATTCATGAGTGGAGACAACGATGGAGGGTTATCAAGGTAATCATTCCTGACATATTATTGGCAGAATGGTTTACTAAATCACTTTTACCCCTGATCGCTCACGATGTCGCTATGGGTGGCGCAATCACCGAGGAAGAAACCATTGCTCGAGATCAATACTTAGATTTGGTTTATTCACAATCTGGTACTTTGTATGATTTGCTTATGAATGATGCTCGAGCTAATATTGATCCATCCAAGCCATCATCCTCATCTCATGCAGACGGTGTTATCGGTTCCATCAAAACTCAATCTACTTCCCAGTTGACCACACTCTCCTCTACCTTCCCCCCAAAATCAGATCTCTGAGGTGAATGCAGTTCAATCTTCCCCTTCACAACAATCTGGAGGTAAGAAGAAGACAAAAAATAAATCCAAAAATACAAATAATAATGAACAACCAAAAAATCAAGCTCATACACCTGCTACCAAAAAGCAGCCACAACAGAAACTGAAATTCCCATGTATCATTTGTGGTGACGATCACTACACTTGAGACTGTCCACATCGCAACGAAGTGGCCAAAAGTTTCTAGGGAAATTCACAACCCGCTATGCTTACTCGGCCTTTTCCACAACAACAATCCATGGTTGCTCAAACCCCCTCTTCTGGGGGCAGTTCTATCCATCCTCATGATGAGGCCTCGATGAGTGCACATATTTATATGTTTAATGGGATTAATTTGAACACTCACTCTAAGACATACGACACACCAGGTAACCCTGACAAAGGAAAAGACACTAACGATATCGGTACTTTATTGGATCCATCACTGTCCTCCGTTAGTCCTCCATCGGTTAATCCTCCATCTGGACCACTTCAGATTGAGAAACCTACATTTGACTCTATCTTACGCCCTCCTAATAAAACTATCCGCAAAGCTACCTTTAATCCTAGTTCACGTGTTGCCCAGAACTACAACATTGTTGAAGATTTGGCTCAAGCACTATGTGTTATGTCTGTGTTAGAATTTCTACAACACTGTCCCACTCAATGTAGAATGCTTGTGGCTACTATTGGCCCTGTTGATCCTGAGTCGTCCAACCATGTCATGTTTAACCTGGACAATTATGCATCTCAACTCTCCCACCAACTTGCTTTCCAAGTTGATGTTCTTGCTCATAATCAACAAATCCACCGATCTATTCTAGATGAGGGAGCCTCGGCCCTTAACTTGTTTCATGTCTTTAGTGTGTTGGAAAGGTTTAAAATCACCCGCACTTAACAAATCCCCAACGATTTTACGTGCCTTCGATGGGTGAGGTTTCCATCCCCATGGGCTTTTACAGTCCCTGCCCATCCAATTGGGTGGCAAAACTATCACTGTTGATGTCGAGGTAGTCGATTCTCCCCTCGATTACAACTTGTTACTTGGAAGAAGTTGTTTTTATGCTATGACTGTCGTTGCCTTGTCAGTCTTTCGACGTGTACAATTTCCTCATCAGGGCAAAATTGTCACTGTTGATCAGTTGGATTTCTGCACGACCGATGCTCGTGCTCTCACTACCAACAATATTCCTTTCTTGGGAGACCACAAGATCATGTATGAAAGTCTTAGTGTTGGATTAATGAAATATTATAGCCTCATGGGTACCTTCCCTACACCACTTCCACTGACTACACATCATATTGCCACAGTCGATATGATTTCGACTGCGGCTTATCAATATTTGGAATCATCCGACCCTTGACTTGTACCTAGTCCATTGGGATTCAATGCACTTGGTGACACCGTGCCACTTAGTCCAACCGAAACATCATAATTTTCTATCCAATCCACTTCGCCCTCGTCAGATGACCAACATCTATTGGCACCTGACAGTTACTCGATGCCATCACGGTTAAGTTCCTTGTCGTCTGCGATCGACTGCATTTCCCCATTTTTTCCTTTCGATGAATCTATTAAGGAAATGATGCGCATTGAAAAGATACCTCAGGATGATAACCATCATCAATCCTCTTTTCTTCCCTCTCGTGAATAAATTCAGGAAGATATACACTCTATCTCCCCTTCTGCTATCGATTTTCCATTGTCTCCCATGCTTTCAACTTTCGATGATTTGGATCCGATAGTTGACATGGTGATCTTTTTGGTAGGGCTATTGGAGCCTGATCTCCTTAACCCTGTCGCGACCCTCGACATGTGTTCCTTTTAGAGTGATTTTCTTCCATCCAGTGAATATCTCTTGGAAGCCATGACTGATTTTTGTCCCTTGACATGGTGTTCTTCCAGAGTATTATTTTCTTGGAAGCCATGATCAAGAAGAGTCCATGAGAATAGTTTTCTCTTCTATGTGGCAAGATCGTTAAAAAATGAAACAAAATCTTTGAGCATAGTTTTCCTATCTGTAACAAGCTCGTTAAAAATGAAACAACAATCTGGGGATTGAACCCAGAGCCCTGTTGACGAGCGAAATTAACCGCTCGTCAACTGGAGGAGTGGATCCGGTCCGAGGTTGTCTAAATAACCCAAGCCTTTTGGATTAATCCACTCCGATGAGTTTAGTGGCTCCATTGGCCGATCTAAGTCCTATGAAAGTAAAAAGACAAAAACTAAAGAAATTAACTAAATAAAAAAAAAATAGTTGCTGAAAACTATATACAGTCTAAAATATATTCACAGTTTACTAACTAATAGAATAGTAGTTCTATTTATTAAATGTATAGTGTATCGATATATTTATATATCTAATATGTGTACAGTATTCACAAAATGCAAATTTTGATCGAAATCTGCTAAAATCATATATGAATTGACAACGAAGCTATTGTTCAGTATATTTGTTTTTTTATAACTTTTATAAACAAGAACTGAAATGACAACTATCTAGTTGAGAAATAAAAATAACAATCAATACAATGTATATAAACTACAGGAAATTCTTATATTAATTAAACTAATAAAACACAACTAGCTAACTAACTTGTAATCGCATCTCATATGTGTCATGTGCATAGCATCTACGTTTGTTGTTTGATGAAGCCAACCCACACCAGATTTTCCCAATGCTTCTCGTAAACGTGAAGCAGTGATGCTTTGAATGCTAATGAAAAAACAAGTAAGATATGTAGCAACAACAATTTATAATTTGACAATTGATCATATTAAGATAAATCTGACTATGAAAATTTGCATATAACTTCTCATTGAATAAAGAAGATCAACCTTCTAATCATCACATGTGAACAGATTAATTGTTGTATATAAAATGAGAGACATAAAACATGGACACTATATAAATCTCATCACATCAACCTGTAACAAATCATGATATCTAAAGTAGTCAAAATTTGATTACAAATTGAAATGAGCAAAACTTGAACAAAAATATGATATATTGAAGCTAAAGCTGTGCAAATATCCACTTTCATTCAAGTCTGTGAATCACAAATCCCTAGTTTATGCTCCCAGGCAGCGATGGGTCTTAGTTTACAAAACAATACATTTATAAAGGCCACAGGATCAAAAAATTTCCTGTGGAAATCATCAAATCTGTTCCAAAAATTGTGGGGAATACAATCTCCCAAATTCCCATTGTTATCCAAAACTAATAGCCTATTCTACAACTATGTAAAGAAATAACATGTTCAGATATGCCACTAGAGATTCAATCTCCTTTAGAAATCGTATGTACCTGTAAACGCACAAGAATACATGATTTCAGATTGCATTTTAGTTGTAAAATCAAAGAATTCGAATTTTAGTAACTAGCTACAGAATCTCACGATTCTGTAGCTAGTTATTATTATAAACAAAATCATGTTTTATCAAATCAATCAAAACAGAAATAGATGCAATTTGAGCAAACAAATATTGTATTCTAATTCAAAACAAAAACAAAATCATCTTAAAATTACTTTTAAAATACCATACCTCAGATTCAGGGATTCGTTTTAATCAAGCTATTTTCGAATTCACAATGGCAGTGGCCACCTCCACGTTCTTAAAGACAACAGAGCCTGTGGTCTTCTATATTTTATCATTAGCTTGAGATACATTTTTCAATCTGTCATTTTCCTTAGTTAGCAAATTCACTTGGTCCTCCAAGGACTTGATCCGAGATTGGAGCAAAGGGACGTCTCTGTAATACCGGTCAAGCCACGATTGAAATTCATTGCACTGTGGACGAACAGGCTGTGTATTCACAGGTGAGGAACTTCTTATTTGACCTATAGGTTCTCTCTCAAGTTTGATCCCAGGGAAGTGTTGTTGGGAAATAATACCCTACGGACTAACAAGCTAGGGTTGAACTTGTACGCAGATCATGACCTCAAATAAAATACTTTTAACCTATCACCCCAATGCTCAAACCCCTTTTTCACACAAAAGCATGGAAAAGACCTACTAACCTTTTATATCGATGTTTGATGTAGATCCTCCGTTGCACTTTATCTTCTTGCTTTCGCTGCTCCTTCCAAAGACAATCCCGCAATCAAGACAAAACACTACGCATGCATGCTATTTTTCTACCTAAGGGTTAGAGATTAATCATAAATCGAATAAAATATGTATCACTCATGTATTGGGATGGGAAAAGTATTCTTTTATTAATCTCAAGATGAATCAACTTACAATAATGATAGAGACTAGCCACCGTTCCTCGATCCTGATCCTGGGTTCCTCCTCTTCTTTGTCCTCCAACTGCTTTGCTTTAATTCTCCTTAAGCTTGAGGAAAGGCTAAAGGGTTGGGACAAATGGATTCGGCAATTGGGCAGAGTTTCTTTGCTATCTTTTTCCTCCTCCAAATAGTACCCCTACCCCTTCTTTTATAGGCTAGAAGGAGCTAGGGTTTTGGACGAACTCTCGACCATGCATGGATGGGAGTTCCAGTTAACTGACCCAAAGCTTTTTGTCCCGTCGACAATTTTCCTATTTTTGTGCTTTGTTAGGTAAACGCGGGCTATAGTAGGCCAGCCAATATTCCAACGCGTGCAGTAGTGAGCCTGCCAGCATTGCAATGCGTGCAGTGAAGGGTTAGGGCATGTGCCACTTGTTTTAAGAGGGTTTTCAAGGTTTTATTCAGCATGGATTTGGCAAGGAAGAGACATGAGTTGGCCTGATGCCAAGTAAGCCTGTGTGGTGCATTTTAGGGTTATAACAGATGCCCCCTAATGTATGAGGTCAGAAGAGCATCTGATGGCTGAAATACATTACCAATTCTTTACCAATCTGTACTGATATGTTGAATGAGTGAGCCCAGGAATTAGGAATCAGGAGGTGTCGTCTACAAAAAATATCAAATGTCTCACTGAGGCAGGCATACCCATGCTCGGGATAAAATAGAACCATGGCTACCAATCAAATACACTGTATATCCATTTCAAAGAACTATAAAGAGTAGCCGCGAACAATACACAGTGGAGCTACATCTCGAAATCAGAAAGATATACATAGAAAGTATCCATCTCCCAGAAGCTGATTCGTCCTGATGGCTGTACTTCAGAGCTCGAGCAACAACTTCAAAGTCTTCTAAAACTCAGGTAGGAGTGTAATATGAGTGTACAACTACACTACCCATAGGTCTTCGACGGCTCATCGGTTATGGACTTGATAATCTTGATGATCGGACTGAAGGATTTAGTGATTTCGAACAAAGACTTGATTGGACGTTCAGGATGGCCGGGTATGCGGACAAGAGACATATTGCAGAGGGGCCAACTCAGGCTTAGTGAAAAACTTCCCTTGGAAAAAATCACGACAAGTGATAAGACTCAGGCAGCATATCTGTTAATCATAAGTCTACGAAGCAGGAGGCAACGCAAACTATCCATATGTTTGGAAGAGTAACCAAACGGTGGAGGACACAACTCTATATAGCGAGCAAAGCTTCCTAAGGTCGTACTACATCCCATAGTCTGATGAATCAAATGGACAGATGTTCTTTATCCAAGGGCGACTCATGATGCTGCCAATAAAGAAAATACTTTTCCCATCCTCTTTTTGGGGTATATTTGATTTTTTTTTTCTTTTTGATGATTTTGAAAGAATAAAGGAATATTACGTTACAATGGAGGAACGAGCACAACAAACATACAAGCTCAAGGCACAAGGACAAGACTGATGTTCTAGGAAATGATACTCGAGAAAAATCCTCCAGGGGCCAAAGGTGTTAAGACGCAAAGGCAAACTGTTACTAGGCTGATGGGTAAAGGATGCAAATGCGGTTGATAGAACACACAATGGTAACGTCCTTCGATGTAAGTTTAACGAGCCCAAAGAAGGAAAGCTCGGTGATTTTTCATGTTTAGAGAGTCTGAAAAAGAATAAAAGGAAACTCCATTGGGGTACCTTTTTCGTCAGTAGTCTAGTCGGTTCGAAAAAGGGGTAAACTAACACCGACTAGACGTCAATTCAAAACCATTTTAACGAGTGTGACAAGGACAAGATCACTCGACTATTTTTTCAATTTTAAGGAGTCTGAAAAAAGATTAACTATGGACTCCGTCAGGAATGTTCTTCTGGACTATTTTAACGAGTGTGAAGGAATAAAGTCACTCGACAATCTTTTCAATTTTAGGGAGTCTGAAAAGAGCTTAACTATGGATTCCGGGGGGGTTTCTTTTTCGTAGATTTAGTCCCGCAGGCCCGAAAAAGGAATAAAATCTTACTTGAGGATACTCTTCTAAAGAACTGGTGTTCAGTAGAGTATTCCTTTTTTCATACATTTGACCATCCGGACCGAAAAAGGGGTAAACTATCGTCGGATAGACGTGACTTCAAATTTCAGTTTAACGAGCGTGAAAGGTCACAAGATCGCTCGACAATCTTTTCATGTTTAGAGGGTCTGAAAAGGGCTTAAAAGGAGACCCATTATGTTTTGGGAGTCTAGAGGGTAAAACAAAGAGTGAAAAATACCTATGCGAATGAGGCTCAAACTCGTATTCAGGAAAGACTACACGAACTTCCGAGCCTACAGTGTTATTAGAAATGGCATGGACACCATAATGCAACCAAGAACTACCTAGGGCATCCATGTTTTGGCAAGCTCTACCACCAAGTTGTGACACTTCTAGAGAAGATATGACAGTTTCGTGTCATAACCAGATGGGATCGATCCTATATCATAAGAATAAAAGGCAACAAGATGCAACAGTCGGGATGAAATCCTATCCTATATGCTCAAGTTGATTTTTGAAAACAAAAAAAAATTATGGACCGTCACGATATTTTTTTTATTTTTTGAAACTCAATGAAAAATGTCCCAATACCTGATCAAATCCCTCCCATATCACTCCTGAACCACTCAAAATGGTTTTTGGTATAAATAAACTGATAAAAGGGCCCAAAAAAGTGACAAAAAGAGGCCAAAAAGTCTATAAATAGAAGTTGGCAGCTCATTATCACCATTGCTGATTTGGAAATTGACTCTGGAGCCAAAAGACCCCCTTTGCCAAAGATCATGATTCCAGGAGCTACAGTGGATGAAACAGACTTCTGCTTGGACCAAGTAAGTACAAACTCCCTCATCTTGCAATTCAATGCTTAATTTATTGCTTTTAAGTTGGTTTTGGGGGTGGTCGTCGACCTCCAAGAGGTCGGCCCTAGCCAAACGCGGGCTGTCCAGGGACAGCCTGCGAGTACCTGCGCGTAGAGCCAAAGCTGTGCATGGCTACCCGCGACTGTCGCCTCGACACCCCGCAGCCCCCCCTCCCCCGTGCAATGGAAAATTGAATGTATTAAGATCTAACTCCTCCTTTTTTTCCTTGTGGTTTTGGCAGGATGTATGTTCAGTGGAGAGAGAGGGAGCACGAGGCTGCCAATGAGGCAGTGGCTACAGATCCGAATGTTATGGTCGTGCTGACGCAATGTGGCTTAGTAAAGTTTTTCCTGTGTCTATTTATGCATGCTCAACCCAGGCTACTGAATGCCTTGGTTGATTACTGGCACCCAGATGCAGAGGCCTTTATGAAAGAGGGGCAATCCTTGGTGCCCACCACCGAGGATATCTACTTTTTGACGGGCCTCTCGAGGAGAGGGGAGCCCGTCAACTTTCACACTTTTCCTGCGGGGCCAAGCAAAGTCTCGGAATTGATAGAGGAGTACTGTGAGGCTGGGACCGATCAAAGATATTCCTTGGTTCCCGTGAGTAGGATTACCAGCCTCGCCCTCCATACCATTTTATCACTCATTGGGCGGATTACTGGCTTTGCGGCCGTGCACTAGGCTTTGCGCGCACAGATGAACTATGCGATTCAGTGCATGAATGCACAAATTTTTGACTGGAGTACTACATTTATAGCAAGCATGACAGGTCAGTTGATAGCTTGCAGACAACGGATGCATAGGAACTTCGGGTTTGGGACCATCCTATGTTCATTTTTCTTTGAGAGAGTTCCATGTTTCAGTCCTTGGCTGACAGTACGAGGACATCTGGCTACTTTCCACGCAGTGTGTAGAAGGGAAGCTTTGCTGTCATGACAGGGTGGTGGGAGGACCACAGAGGCCTTCAATGATGACTTTTTTTCCTAGCTATCGCGACAAATCCCAGCGATTGAGGATTACCCATATGCAGGGATCGATTTTTCCAGAGATCCAGTGGTACCAGTGCCTCCTAGTGAGGAGCGAGGGGAGATGGGTAAGTCTCCACCTATCTAGTTTTTTTGTTTGCATATGTAATTTTTATGTCTTTTTGAGATATATAGCATGTTTTTGTCTAACAGAGTTTTTGATGGGTGAACACTATATTGTGTGAAGATGTGGAATCCGTGCGACCTGTCGATTATGCTCAGAACAGGCACCGCCCACGGCTAGAGGCTGCAGCTGCCACTGCCGGGGGAACAGCAGTGGTAGGGAACCTCCCAGCAGGGGAGGCCGAGAGAGTTCTTAGGTGGATTGAGCGGAATTTCACTGCGCTCACTCGCACAATTCCCAGGGTAGAGATAGAGGACTTGCCGCCCTCCTTGCAGACTCATATTGTGGGGGTACCTCGGACATGGGTCCGATTGTTTAGGTGTTTGGGTCAGGCTGTTTTTTAGTATAATAGGGCCCATAGGCACTTAACAGACTTGTAGAATTTTATGTGCCATGAGCACTGATATGTATCTATTTTTTGAGGGCATAAGCCCCAGTGACTCATTATGGTTCCCATTTTTTGAGGCGCTTGCGCCCATCTATGTACTTTGAGGATTTTATCATGTTTATATATGGTTTTTATTTCTTTTTTGTGTCTTATGGATTATGTGTACAAAAATGTATTTACATGTGTGTGATCATGATCTTTTTATATGTGAGCGAGATGCCAATCTAAAATATGATTAGCTAGAGTATCTATGATTTGATTTAGACTCCTAGGAACATGAAAATATGTAATATAATCAAAGTTGCGTTCCAAGAGACGTACCCTAAGGAATCGTTAGTGTAAAGTAGGATTGTGCACGTAGTATATTCTGTTAAGCTGTGACACAACCAGTTGAGCATCTAGATAGACCTGAAGACGAGAGATACCCAATGACAAAGCATCACGAAGAAACTCAATAACTGCACTATACTCAGCAACATTGTTTGTGGTGTCACCTAAGCATATACCTCCGGAAGATAACAACTGACTCTGTGGTGTAAAGATCAGCCAAGCTGCAGAGGCAAGCCTCCACGTGTGTCGACTAGCACCGTCAGCATACCCAACGAACACCTCGGATTCACTTGACATCTGCCGTAATGACGAAAGATAACATTAATGACACGTCCATAACACGTTTTAAAAGAAACGTAAAAAAGTAATAGTACAAAGACTATACATATGTTACAAAAAGCTACCCACAGTGACCGTGTTGTGAGTAATACTTCTTGAGGTAGAGCCCATTTCTAGGATCCACTAAAGCATTCCCTTCAAAATTGACCAGACGATAAGCACCCTTTTTTAAAACCTCCTTAACAATGAAGAGTCCGAACCACATGGGTTTAAACTTTCCTGCCCCCAGGGTGTCCTTATCTTGGTCGTAAACCAGGACAAGGTCTCCCTCAGAGAAAACCCGAGGATGAATGGACCTATCATATTGACACTTGACCTTATGTTTATGAGCTTCGTTGGCCAGGGCCACATCACGACGCTGTTCATCAAGCTGCTCTAGGTGTACTAACCGTTCTTCAAGTGGAGAAGTGTCTGGCAATAAATGTACTGCCAATTTCAGAGATGGAATTTGACATTCGATGGGAAAGACTGTCTCCAGCCTGTAAATGAGTTGGAAAGGTGAGAAACCAGTTGCAGTATTAACTGAGGTTTGGTAAGCCCATAATGCCAAGTATAACATCAAATTCCAATTTGACTTGGCTGAGTTGATAGTTCGCTGTAGCATCGTTTTGAGGGTTTTGTTAACGGCTTCCACCTGCCCATTGGCTTGGGGATAGTAAGGTGAGGAATTTTCTTGCCGTAACCCAAGATTTGATGTTAACTCGGACATCATTTGATTCTGAAAGTGACTGCCATGGTCAGTGACAATCTCTCTCGGGACGCTGAACTGTGCTATAATCTGGTTAAATAAGAAGAGAGTTGCAGTCTCTCCATCATCTTTAAACGTTGGCATAGCTTCGACCCACTTAGTGAAGTAGTCATAGCTACGATGATATAGCGGTGCCCCCTGACTGACGGGGGGTTGCATGTAGTGTAATCAATCCCCCACTTAGTGAAGGGACCAACTGTGATGACAGGAAACATAGGAGCTGGATGTGCCCTCATCTTCTGTGAGAAGATTTGGCACGGATGGCACTTCTTGACCGACTCGATACAATCTTTAATAAGTGTGGGCCAAAAGTAACATGCTCGTAAAATATTTTGGGTTGTTGCCAACCTAGACAAGTGACCACCACAGGCTCCTGTATGAAAATCGTTGAGAACTATGATGGCCTCCTCATGAGTGAGACACCGGCGCAAGATGCAGTCTACACCTCTCCGATACAACGTATCATTGAGTATGAGATAGTTCTTAGCCTGATGGCATATTCGCCGACGCTCATCACGAGACGCAAAGGTGGGGCACTTCAAAGTCTGTAGATAGAGAAATATATCTCCGTACCAGGGGTCTGACGATTCAATAAAAAACATATCCCCCCGGATAGGCTATTCCTTCGGCACAACGTCACCTGACTCAACCGGAAGTTGCGAAATAAGTTCTGCAAAGACCAATGACTTCTTGGACTTGGCTGAAATGAAGTCTAAGTCAAATTCTTGGAGGATGACCATCCATCTACTAATTTTTCCACCGATAAATCGTCGTGTCAACATGTACTGGAATGGATTCACGACTGCAATGACGGTGGTCTTGCGAAACAGAACATAGTGACAGAACCGTTGAACAGCGTGAACTGCTACCAACGCAAGTTTTTCTAGATGGGTATAATTCAGTTCCAGTCCTACGAGGCCTCGGCTGAGGTAATAGATCACGTATTCAGAAACCAAATCATCTTCCTGAACTAAAACCATGCCTATGGTTGACTCTGTGGCAGCCAGATACAAGAGGAAATCCTTGTTATAATTCAGTGGCCATAGCAGAGGTGCGGTTGTAAGGGCATGTTTTAATGTGTCAAAAGAGTGCTGAGCAGCTTTGTCCAAGAAAAAGGGAACATCTTTCTTTAGTAAATGCATAAAGCCCTTGGTGATTTCGGCATAGTTGGCAATGAAGTGTCGTAAGAAGTTCACCTTTCCTTGAAGACTCTGCAGTTGTAAGATTGTGCGTGGGGGGGGAAACTATACTATTGCCTCCACCTTAAGAGGATCCACCATGATCCCTGTTGTTGAAACAATGAAACCTAACAAACGTCTTGATGTGACGCAAAAGCTGCACTTGTTGGGATTCAAGCGAATCCTGAAGTAGCGAAAACATTCGAAGATTAGTCGGAGGTGCATAGGATGATCCTTTCGCTTGTGAGAGTGTGATGCCAAATCATCTAGATAGGCCTCGACTATATGTTTGAGGTCGTGAAACGCAAAAGACATGGCCTGCTGGAAAGTGGCTCCAACATTCTTGAGACCAAAAGGCATCTTACGATAGGCAAACATACCCCACTGACAAATGAATGTTGTTTTATGTTGGTCCTCAGGTTTGATTTGGATTTGGTTATAGCCTGAAAAACCATCCATGAATGAAAAGTCCTCACAACCGACACATTCATCAATGATCTGGTCAATGAATGGGGTTGGACAATTATCTTTTGGACATGCCTTCTTCAAATCATGGAAATCGGTACATACACGAATTGTGCCTTGTTTTTTATCGACCGGCACGGGGTTTGACACCCATTGGGTCAGATGGATAGGGTAAATGAACCCAGCCTTGAGCAATTTCTCAACCTCAGCTTTGATGGCTACTGCTTTCCCAGGATTAACTGGATGAAGTTTTTGTCGAACATGCTTAGTATCAGGGTACGTTGTGATTTTGTGTTCAACTATTTTTGGATCGATGCCTAGCATTTCCTCATAAGACCAAGCAAAAACATTACGGAATTCTTTAAAAAGATCTGTGTAAATATGAACCTCTTCGGGGGAGCAGTTCTCTCTGACGAAGACATTCTCCATGACGTCAGGGTTTCAGGAGATATTGATAGGTATAGTCTCAGCGATAGTCACCATATTTCCCTCAGCATAAATTTCCTGTGTAGCTAAGAGGTTAATGGGACATGGCTGATCTCCCGTCATGGTGATAGTGAATTCTTTGGCCTCGATTCGGCTTAACTCTGGGAGGAAATATGATCTGTGATGAAGATCTTCCCAAGGTTTTTCCGGACTAGTCATTTCTTCGATTACAGCTTCGTCAGAAGGCAAGACTAAGTCTAACGAATCGGTGGTAGCAAGAGAACCCTGAGCCCAGATAGGCTCAAGAAGAGGATCCAACTCTTATGCGGGAGTCGAATCAGGAGTAGCTGAAGTTTGCTGGACTAAAGAGTACACTACTCCAGTGGCCAACAAAGGCATGGACATGCCATCATGCCCTGTCTCATCCACCATGGCCGATGGGGAAGGAAGAATCCACAGATCCTCAAAGTAAGTCGTGTGGAACGACGCAACATGAAAAATCTCAGCCTTGTGGTGAGTCGATATAAAATTGACATCACCCTGAGGAGGTGGGTAATCAAAAGTACCCATCAAGGATGGGCACAAGCCAACTCCTACGTTAATGACACTGGCTTGAGGATTATCTATCATGGGAACCGTGGATGCCCCCAAGGCTGGGTCAGGTCTAGAGAAGGAAAATTGATCAATGGTCACTATCTGGCCTTCATGTGGAAATAATAAGACGCAGAAAACTGTAGTGACCACCGCTTGCATAGCATAAGTCCAACTATTACCTAACAAGAGATTGTAGTCGAGGGGGGCATTGACTACCTCTACTTCAATGCACACGGTCTTTCCCCCTAACTACACAGGGAAAGAAGGAATGATGCCATTTGGTCGGAAAGAACGACCATCAAACGTAGTGAGAAGAGTAGGTGATGGAGACAACTCAGGCTGACCAATGGCTTTCCAGCATGCTAGTGACATAACACAAGTCGAAGCGCCCTCGTCGACCACCGTGTGGAAGATATTCCGTGTAAAAAATTTTGTGGGATGAGCCACTACTATCTGAAACGCGACATGGTAAGGCAAACAAGGTTTTAAGTAAGTCGTATCTAACATGATGGTACCTGGGTTACATGTCTCAGTAGAGCCTAAAGCAGCCAACAAGGCTTTTTTCTGAGCAAGGAAACTTTGGAGGACCTCCAAAGCAGACATAGCACAAGGGGTTTGTGAAAAATCTTCCACCACAGAGTAGTTCTGGGCGGCCCTTGCATTTGGGTTGTGAGAAGCTCTCTTGAATGCACCTTTTGGAATGCGTGTCATTGTTTCTCCCAACGTCTTCTCAATCTGTAGAGGAAGAGATGGGAGTTCGGCTTCTTTGCCCTTATCAGAGGCGCTTGGTTTACTATAGTCATGTTCTCTAGTCATTATTAAAGCATCACTTTTAACCATATATACGTTCGTGGAAGAGGAGTTGTTTGGGGGAGGGAAGGTTTCTTGGTTGCCCCCTTCAACACTTGTAGAGGCTTGAGTTAAATTTTTCCCATGTTGAAATGGATTAGTCAACACGGCTTGTTGTTGCTGTGTGACAAACTTCTGGGCCTCTGCAAGTCGAGGACATAGATGGGTCGGGTGGTCCTCCGCACATAAGTTGCACTGATACCTCACCTTCCTCTTTTTTGTGGTGCCCTCGCCAGCATTATCAGTGGGTTTCTTATCCCCCTTACCCTTCTTGCGTTGTTTTTTCTTGCCCTCAAGTTGTTGGGTGGCCTTTGGGTTAGTCGTCTGCACGGAGTGTACTTCCGACGTTTGGGTAGGAGGAGCAACCAAAGCAGTAGTTTGGATGGCCGCTGAGTGTTTTATAGATAACTGTTGCAATTGCTTAGTCAATTGCTCAGCGGGCTTAGTTTGTGCCAAACCAACGATATCGTCAGCATGTGGTCCGGCTCTCTGTCTAGTTTTATCCAGTATCGATCGTGGTGCATCCGGCAGGATGTTGTACAATAGACCAGACTGAGAATAGATAAGCTCAAACTGTTGAGCTCTCATGATGGCATCTTCTTCAGAGAAAACCCCAGAAGTTGCGACATCTTTGGATAATTGCAGTACTAAATACTTAAGGAACCACTCAAGCAGGAATGTCGGTGGAACTGGTACTTTGATTAAACTCTTTCAGCGTCGCCACTCTCGGATATGATCATAGATATGGTCCGCTGTCGTCTACTCGAAATTGGCTAGCAACTCTGTGCCGGTGTCATATCTCACAGGTAACTAGAAATGGTTTAGGAAGGCCATCACCAGTTCGCCAAAAGAAGAGTATCATGAACGATCAAGCTCTATATAACATTTCGCGGCACTCCCAATAAGAGTGCATTGAAACAATCACAACTGGACGGAGTCATCTTTCAATGAGTTAGATGAACACCAAAGGTGGAAAGTAGTCACGTGATCACCTGGATCTTCGTTAGGATTGGCCTCGAACTTTCAAATGTCTGAAGGCAACTTCGTTGGCATAGGAGGCCAACGTGGATCATGACAGATAGGATCATTTAACAACCGTGTCAAATATGGCAAGTGTAACGTCGCCAAGAATGGTAGTTTTGGTTGCTTCTGATAGCCTGGATAAAAGGGGCCTGGAGTTTGACTAGCACTAGGCTACCAGGAAAAGTTTGGCTGTTGGCCCGGATTTTGGTAGAAACCATGGCCCTGACCAGCGTAAGGGTTTTTCATCTGAGGAGACATCATTGGCTGATTCCCCATAAAGGACATAGGATGTTGGGAATTCATCATGTTTGACGGACTTTGGGAAGGATTACTCCATGCCGGTCCTATTGGGAGAGGCATAGAAGTTTGTCCAGGGTTCCATTGAATGTGGAAAGAATTACCCCAGAATGGCATTCCAGAGGAAGGAACGGATCCTTGTCCTGAGTTCCAAGGTCCTGGTATATGTGCCCCCAGCGCAATAATAGTACCCTGTGCTGGAGTAGACTGTCTGAAAATGGGTGTGCCCCCAGATGGGAAAGCAGTGGATGTGAAAGTGTTATTACCAAATGTCCTGTTCCAAACAAACGGTGATGAACCTACCGACTGAGTTTGCGTAGGTGTTCCTTGACTCCCATCTCCGACTGAACTTGTGTGTGCAGGCTTCCCGGTGGACTGCTGATGCAATCCACCAAGCGAAGGGGACGAAGGAGAAATATGACCTCCAGCATAAGGAAAAGAATTGAAATGGATAGGAATGCCCCCAATTTGATCTTGCAGAGGAGCGTTAGAGCTCCCTGCCCCTAGACCCAGAGTCTGTAAAGTGGAGTAAGTGAGTACAGGACTTGTGCATGAAGTAGGCATACTGTATGAAAACGGAGGGCCTGTCGCTCTAGGTGTAAAGGGAGGTGTGGCCATCATGATAGATGGAGTTGGACCACTGTGCGACGTAGTTGTGTCCGAGACCATGGTGGCCCGGACTGCTGACAAAGGCAAGTTAGGGGAAGCTTCTCCTGTGGTAGCAACGATGATGGGAATGGAAGAATTCCCAGAGGAAGTAACAACGTTTGTTGCCATAACTGTGTGAGACACTGATAGGCGTTCGTAAAATTGAATTGGCACAATAAATTTCGGCCAAGTATCAGTGTTTGAGGTTTCAACCAATCCAATATTGGTGGTCGATTCCTCTGGGAGTTGTTCGGGCTCAATGGTTGGGAACCCAGTTGCTTCGAAAGACCCTTGTTGGTCTAGCTTCCGCCTCAATGGTGGCGGGGGTGGCTCCAGTATAACCGGTGGCAGGCCCATAAGCCTTCGTGACTGGCGGAGCTCTAAATCCTCCACTGTGTGAGAAGATTCACGACATTCTAAGGTATTCTACACGAACAAACAGTAACACACACTAAAAGAAGCCCCTATGAGATAAGACAAGCAAACACTAACTATTTTGAAGAATAGTTACAACAACCAACACTAGAGCAACTTACCAGTGCAAGTGAAACTCGAATACGGAAGCACCCTCCGGGTATACTCTACAAAGCGTGGCCCGATGTCTGTCCTAGGTACCGCGGTATACCCCCGCAGTCACCTGTGTATGTCCCTAGAAAAAATTGGCAACTAGTTTGCCAGCACGTGAACAGTCACCAGGCGGGTACAGTCGATAGTCAGGTAGACCACAATGAGTAGGTTATCAAGCCTGAAACCTGTCAAGGGTATCGAGAGCAAATGGTCTGGAAGAAAACTGAGGACCTTGAATGGATTCGAGACCCATGAAGCTCCGTGGCAAATGAAAACAACGAAATCCTGTCAGGCTGCTAAATTGAAGCTTTTAAGTGACCTGAAACACTAAATTGTCAAACCAAGGTTGGTAAACTTTGAGCTGATACACAGTATGTGCAGGCAAGCATCTAGTCTCTATCTGAATGCTATCCTAAGAATAAAACACACACCTATTCTGAGAACTTGAATTCTAATAACGAACTTGAAACTGAGCATTTCCTATTTCAGTCATCAACAGAAAAAAACAGTCTTGTGCCCAATTGTTGGTACTGCTATTCTTATTCCCAAGATGTGGTTCCACAAGATTATTGTATCTCTATGTTCGATCATTTACCATCATCGTTTCTGTTTAAGTTAGTACACACAGAGTATTGTCGAAAATGCATTCATTCTGAGCAGCAAAAATCAATCTATTCTGTCTACAGGAAAACAGGGTATTATGCTATTAACTGGTACCAGGAGCTCCTTTTGTTCTAACTGTAATCCAACTACTCTAACCAGGCATGGTAACTACTGTCTAACAAAGCCAACTGTATGCTAATTCTGAGCTATGTTCGAATTGGAAATGAAGACTAAATGACCACATGCATGTTCTAAACCCTACAGGCATTAGTTCTGCGTTTAACAATCAGCAACGTCAAAGATAACAGTACTCTGGAATGATTCAAGTGAGGAATAAATCAACACGATTCTGAAACATCCAAATCAATGTCACGCTTATGAGTTGCAGATATACCATTCAGATAAACAAATGCCAATATGCTAAAACAACTAATCTGTGAGCATTAAGCTATTTCGTATGCAAGTTCTAAAGCATTAAAGTGAACTAAGTCTATAACAGTATAAAACTAAATCTATTACAAAAAGGAAACAACATCTTGCACCGGTTTGGCGGGCCCAACCAAACGACACAACGCTGTTAGTAACAACCAGAGCCAACTAAAACATTCTATGCAAACATCGCATAATCACTAACTCAAAGAGAACGCTTCCAATCGTATATTAGTCGAATATCATAACGCACAACGATCTGTATTCCAAAATAAGTTCACAGTATGACATAACAATAACAGTAGCAATAGCAACGACAATAGTAACAGTAACCCGTTCTCAGGAGTGAACACGGGTTTATATCAAAATCCTACTGTTTGTAACAGTCTAAACAAAGAAACATAAAACAAATGGATCCCTGATCCGAGAATAGTCGTGGAATCAAATTGAAATGTATTTCACATCTTCGTGACACATAGTGTCACGAAGTGTGAATGATGAAGAATAATCGATCCAGGTTTATCATTGTGTCCTCGAGCACTCTGTGGCGATGACTCCAGCTGGCCTATGAATCTTTCTATCCCTCATTCAAACCATAACGCATACCATCATGCTCAGATTTCGAACGGCTCCATTGGTACCTCCACGGGTGCGAGTTGGTACCTGGTACCGGCATCCTGTTCCAAGAATAGCAGTGGTACCTAACCCAAACGATGTTAATTCCAATACCAATTTAAAGCATTAAAGTGCATAAAAATAGTTTGAAATTCAAAGATACCTTAGGTGACCCATTTGAATGGTAAGGAGATGTTGATTAAGTCAAAATGGGGTCAAAAGGGTGGTACTGGCGTATAAATGGAGGTCTGTAGTATATAATATAGGCAAAGAGCATGGTCAAAACCGGGGACCAACAAATCCCTCAACAAATCCTTGATATGTGTTCTCCACTATGCTTGGTCCATCTTTGGAGGGGTTATCTTCGCTACCTTTCCTTACGCGCCCTCGTTTTTAGCCCCTGTGTTAGAGGGGGGTCCTGGATAACTTTCCATAACTGGACTTATACACTCCCTATGACAGACTCCAGTGTTTGTTTTGAGTGGCCTTGGAGAATTTACTCTCCAACCTATTCCAAGGCCCTAGTCCTAAGCTAGTGTATGAACCCTACAAACAAAAGTCTAATAGTTTTTAATTAGCGTTTCTTTTAATGGGATTTTTTATGTCACAAGGTATGAAAGTGAAACTGATGGTGTGTAAAGACTCAAAGCAAAATGAACAAGAAATGCTTGGAAACAAAAACTGTTACAGAAAATGCAAAAACCAACAACTTTTCAACAAGAAAGACTTCTTTTTCTTTTCGAATTTTCTAAGATTTCATGCAGAAAAACATAAAGGATTTTTGCTCAATCTGTGAGCTACTTATGCGCTAAATGCACCACAAAAAACTTATGAAAACAGACTTCTTCCTAGCTACTGATGCAACAACACAATCTTCAAACAACGAAGAAAATGAAAAAGATATATATATATTTTTTTATTTAGTTGCAAAATGAAGCAACAAAGGGAAAATGATGACAAGCACAAAACCAAGAAAACAAAACAAAGTTCTGGCTTAAAGCGCAGATCGCAAAGAACCAGAGAAAAAACGCACAAAGGAAATCCAGAAAGCACCGATTCTAAAACTTGTCTAAAAACCATAAAACAATTTTTTTTTCTTTTGTCTTTTCTATCAAAACATCAACTAATAAAAACACCGGCTAAGGATAAGAGGCCCTAACCTGCTAACTGTGCATCTCCAGACTCAAACCCCTGAGAGGAACACTTCTCACCACAGGAGGGGATGACTGCCACACCCAGGCTGAAAAGCAACCAATCAAGCCCGCGACTGTCACTGAAACAGCATGCGTGCAAATGCGTGCTGAGCTATAACAGTGCGCGGGTACCCGCGGGTCTGTATAAAAGCTAAGATAAACAAAACACAGGCAACCCAGACCTGAAAAAGGCCTCTGGTATTGACAACCAGGGTCTCTAAAAGGCTTGGATGCTTCTACTTTAACAGAAAAGGAAAATGAATGCAAAAGATAACAAACACAATAAAGCAGACTGAAAACAAGACAGTAAACCAGCAAGACCCAGACAGGATCCAAAAATCCCCTTGAGAAGGTAAACTTCTAATAGGGAAGAGGAGACTGCCTCTCAAGCTTTCTGAGTCCTACATGCTACTGAAACCTCTGCAGCAAGCGTTCAAACGCGGGCTATAGAATGTTAGGGTGTGGGTTACATGTGTGTAGGCCTTCTGCAGGCCGCGTGTACCTCTGTGTGTCTCAATAATAAATGTCAAGCAACAGTCAAGGAAAAAACTGGTATTAAGAACCAGGTTCCCTACTAGCTCTGACCTAACAGAAAACAATCAAACAAAGAAATAGAGAATCTACTCCTTTAAACTACCCAAAAACCTCACTGAAATCAGGGAACCCTAAGAGTACTATCCCTAGTGGAGTCACCAATTCTGTTGTTGGGAAATAATACCCTATGGACTAACAAGCTAGGGCTGAACTTGTACACAGATCATGACCTCAAATAAAACACTTTTAACCTATCACCCCAATGCTCAAACCCCTTTTTCACACACAAGCATGGAAAATACCTACTAACCTTTTATATCGATGTTTGATGTAGATCCTCCGTTGCGCTTTATCTTCCTGCTTTCGCTGCTCCTTCCAAAGACAATCCTGCAATCAAGACAAAACACTATGCATGCATGCTATTTTTCTACCTAAGGGTTAGAGATTAAGCATAAATTGAATAAAATATATATCACTCATGTATTGGGACGGGAAAAGTATTCTTTTATTAATATCAAGATGAATCAACTTACAATAATGATAGAGACCGGCCAGCGTTCCTCGATTCTGATCCTGGGCTCCTCCTCTTCTTTGTCCTCCAACTGCTTTGCTTTAATTCTCCTTAAGCTTGAGGAAAGGCTAAAGGGTTGGGACAAATGGATTGGACAATTGGGCAGAGTTTCTTTGCTATCTTTTTCCTCCTCCAAATAGTACCCCTACCCCTTCTTTTATAGGCTAGAAGGAGCTAGGGTTTTGGACGAACTCTCGGCCATGCATGGCTGGGAGTTCCAGTTAACTGACCCAAAGATTTTTGTCCCGTTGGCAACTTTCCTGTTTTTGTGATTTGTTAGGTAAACGCGGGCTGTAGTAGGCCAACCAACGTTCCAATGCATGTAGTAGTGAGCCTGCCAGCATTGCAACGCATGCAGTGAAGGGTTAGGGCGTGTGCCACTTGTTTTAAGAGGGTTTTCAAGGTTTTATTCAGCATGGCTTTGGCAAGGAAGAGACATGAGTTGGCCTGATGCCAGGTAATCCTGTGTGGTGCATTTTAGGGTTATAACAGGAAGTCAGGGTTGTTTCTAAGACACGGTGTGAGGTTCGTCACATAGTCATAGGGATTAATTGAGCAAAGTCCATGTGAATATGGATACTCTTCAGTTAGAAACTGTTCAATTTCAGAATCAGAGTCTTCGCTTAACAGAATTGGTTTTTGGTCTGTGTTTTCTTTAGGTTTACTATGGGCACATCATGAAACCCATCGCGCGGCCTTTTTACCCTTGTAATTGATATCACTGTTACCTTTACACTTTTTCTTTGCAGACTTTTTAACAAGCTTACCACCATCTTTTGGATATGAATCAGGCAGGGTGTCGGTTTGGGTAGTATTTGGGTAGGTCGAGGGTTCAACAGAGGGAAAGAGCGAAGGAGGGGGAATGACAAGCCCGACAAGGGTTTCTGTAACAATGTATTTGTCAACTTGTCCTATTTTAGGACTAGCAAAACCATTCCTTAATAGGAAAGTGTCCCAACAATTGCCATTTAACTTCAACTGATGAACCATAATAATTTTAATTAAACAGTGGTGGAACATGCTAGAGTTGGCTTTCTCCCTTTTGAAACGCTTAGCCATTTTGTATAAACTCTGAAGGAGAAAATATGGCATGTTTAAGGGAAAATCGATAAAACTCATGAGCAACCGCAAGTGGTATAAGAAAACCAAACCGTATCTACCCTCACAGGTAATGAACTACTTGACAATAGCTAACAAATCGTGCCATCTAGGTTTTAGAGTTGTAACAGGCATACCTTTGTCGCAACTGTTAATATTCCTTGAGGTAAACAACAGTGACCAGGGAACTTCATCAACCTTTGAGTTTTTAAACCATTTTTGTCCCACAGCTGGTAGACCAGTGGCTGAGCTAATGAAATCTTCATTTAACTCAAGCTGGATGTCCCCAATTTTGGCTCTGCAACCATCGAACATTAGCACGAATTGTTGAGCAACTGCCAGGTTAAAACCCTCAAACTTCTCAACAAATACCTGCCAATCATTCCTCTCTAAGTCTTCTCGGGCATTATCAAACAATAACAATGTTTGGACACCGTTGGGTTCAATTCTCACTACAGGAGCCATGGCTAATAGCAAGAAATCAACAGGGTATTCGGCAATAGGGTTTGACAGGATAGAAACATAACCATTTGCCCAGAGCTTCCCCAACACAATGCAAGGGCAGAGCGTTAATGCTATGCGTGTGAGGATAGTGGTGTAGATCAAGTCCATGCAAGAATATCATATCGGGCTGTACTTGGAACGATGCCTTGGTGTAATGATACATACAAATCATAACAGTGCATATCCAAAAAAAATCGATCAACATGTCAAATGAACCATTGCATATCCACGATTTGACCCAAAAATCAATATGTCGAATAAACCATTGCATCAAAGATTTTAAAAACCATATTAACAATAGTCAAATGCATAAATGGGTGGTGTTTCGATACATATGTAACCAGTGGTGTGTTTGATGTCAAGGAGTTATAACCATGTAAACAATTAGGTTCATGATAAACCAAATGAACATTAATCCTTTGATGTAATCAACATGAATTCCAACTGTGGGTTTTCACGCTTACAGTCGTGAAAACGAAAACGAAAAGAAGGTACGCAAAAGCAAAAGATAATGATGTCGTTTAAAAAGTTGCGATGAGTAATGAGGGTTTAAAAACCCTGTGTAGGCAGCTTGTAAACAAGATAGAGATTAATATGGTTGCAAACAATGGCGACACACAGGTAGAAGCAGTTATCTCTGCCAAATGAACAAGTCCAGATTAGGATAATGAGAAAAACTCCAACTCGAAAACAACCAGAAAACTATTTGAACATCATTATCAATCATAAAAAATTCCAGTTTCAGATTGCTTGTTATTTTAAAAGATTAAAACTGATGACAATCTTAACAAAAGCGAGTCACAATATTAAAAAATAAAAAATCTCCAATATTGTTGACAGAGCCGCTACTTCCAGTAGGCGTCCATAGCCTCGACAGGGATGCCATTTAACCCACTCCAATATCTGTATCCTGCCAAGAAGTTCCAGATTAGAACAAAGAACATTCCATATCTAAGAATTTTCATATACCTGACATTGCTTCACTGCCAGCGGGCTTTTTCAGTACCCCGACGAAGTTATCTTGGTGTCATGCATGCATTTACCTGCTGCCAGCAGACCCGTTCAGTATGTTGGCAGGTTTACAAGCACTTCCCACAACTCTTTAAAGATTTATTTAGTGTTAAAGATATTACAGACCTTAAGAGAATTTTTAACTATCCTTCATTAAGATCTAGAGATGGTTTATTGATAAACAAACCTTCGAAGGTAGGGAGACATCTCTGAGTTGTTCTCTTAAGGAATGGGGATAGCGTAAGAAGAAATGGATGATCATGAAAAGCTTCAATTACAGATTGAAATCAAGAAACGCCTTTCAAACAACAAGCTTTATTCAACATGGCTGTAAACTTCAGAAGCATATCATAATTGATGTTTAAACAACCTTCAGCAGTTATTTCAGAGGAGAAATTTTTCTCTTCTCTTTGTCCGAATAACTCATGATGCAGGTATATGTATTTCAAAAATAAAAACTGGTAAGCATAAGGGAAAAAATCAAAACCAAAACAACAAAGAAAAATGAAAAGAAAACAAAGGAAAAACATTTACACAGTGTACACAGGGTTGTCATCAAGTGAAATACCTTTTTAGAGCTTGGTCGTTCATCGGATAAGTGTCTGGATGTCCCTCTAGAATCTGTAATCGGAAAGAGCTGGGACCCAATTTCTCAGCAATAAAAAAAGGTCCTAGCCATAAGTTCTGAAACTTCGTATGCTCTCCCTTTCCCTCATGCGGTTTGTCCCATTTTAGGATAAGGTCACCTACTTCAAAGTTTCTGTTAGAGGTAGAATTGGAATCAAACCATATTTTAACCACGAGTTGATGTTGATCCAATTTCCATTTCGCTTGAGCCCTTACTTCCTCTAGTTTTAACAATGCGTTAATTCGATTTTCCAAAGGGGGGCAATCCTCTTCTTGTACTTTCTGCGATAGCTGTAGTGAGGGAAGAAGAATATGTGGTGGTATAATTGCCTCTCTTCCATAAATGAGAAAGAAGGGAGAGTTACCCACAACAATTTTTGGAGTCACTCTATCAGCCCAGATTGCGTTTAACAGTGAATTATGCCAATTTTTATGGTTTTCAGATATCGTTCTCTTGATGATTTTAATCAAATTTTTATTAGTTGATTCTGCCAATCCGTTGCCTTGAGGGTAATAGCTGATAGAATATTTTAATTTAATTCTTTTTTCTAAAGATAAATCACTCATCTCAAGAGACGAAAAATAGGAAGCATTATCAAATACTAGACAGTCAGGGATACCAAAACGAGTAATAATATTTGAATTCAAAAAGCCAATTACCTGACTGGTATTTACAGCTTTTAATGGGGAAGCTTCAGACCACCTAGTGAAGTAATCCGTGGTTGTTATGATAAACTTATGATGATGTGAGGATGGTGGATTGATCGGGCCTATAATATCAAGACCCCACTGCTGAAAAGGGGATTCTACTGAAACAGGCTGCAGAGGGAAGGCCGGTTTCTGTATCCGTCCAGACGCTTTTTGAAAAATAACACACTTGCGACACAAGGCATGAGCATATTTAAAAAGTGTAGGCCAATAATAACCTACTATTAATACTTTATGGGCAGTGGTATCTCCACCAAAATGCCCACCAGCTTCTCCTGCATGCAATTCTAATAAGACCTTTCCTGCTTCATCTTTCTCAAGACAACACATTAGTACTCCATCAAAATTTTGACGAAACAGAATACCAATAATCAACTGAAAGGAAGAAGATTTCAATATTAGCGCTCTTCTTTTAGTGGGATCGAGGTGACGGGGAGCTGACCCATGTTCAAGATAGAATTGTATATCATCATACTAGGGACTAACAGAGTTTTGTGTACAACAGATTAAATTTTGATAGTGCTATCCTGGATTTGACATATCACTTTCCTCTTGTTGTCCTACCGTTGAGTCAGGGACTAACTTGCATAGCCCTTGACCTCTCACTATTTGTGCTGGGGTGATTTCTATGTCATACTCTTGTAAGGAGGTAACCCAATTTGCCCTCTTTTCGCCTAGTTCTTTCTGTACTAACAGATTTCTGACGGTCGGGTAAGGGACGATAATTTTCATCCTAGATTTCAAAAGATAAGATCGGAAGTGCTTTACTTCTTTAAAAATAGCATAGGCTTGCTAATATACTGTTGGGTAATTAAGTTATGTGCCTTTGAAGGCTGAGCTCATAAAGGAAATTGGGTCTTCATTGTTTTTAGCATTCTTTTGAGTTAGGACAGTAGCATAGGAGCGGTCAGAAGAGAATGCATAGAGAGTGAAGTCTTGCGAAAAGTCGGGGCTCATCAGAGAAGGAGAATCTATTATGGAATTTTTTATTGAATTAAAAGCTTGGTTTTCTAAGGGTCCCCAATGATATTGTAAATCCTTTTTTATTAAGTTTTGTAAAGGTCTCACCATTTCTGAAAAACTGGGGATGAATCTCCTGACAAAGTTTATCTGGCCTAAGAAAGACTGCATAGACTTTTTTGACGAGGGAGGGGGGAGTTTTGAGATGACTTGAGTCCTTTCAGGGTTGATAATCATCCCTTCACTTGATACAATAAATCCTAAGAGCTTACCTTGTTCTACTGCAAAGATAGAGTTTTTAGGATTCAAAGAAATGTCGTACTTACGACATCGCTGTAGAACGGATCTCAAATGAGCTAGATGATCAGCTTTGTTTTTCGATAATACAATAACTTCATCCAGGTAAACTACAACAGATTGATTGTTTAAGCCTCAGAAAGAGATATCCATCGCTCTTTGGAAAGTGGCACTAGCATTAATGAGTCCAAAGGGCAATTTCCTATAAGCGTAGGCGCCCCATGGAGTGTGGAAGGTAGTTTTAAGTTGGTCTAGAGGGGACATCAAGACTTGGTTATACCCTGAAAAACCATCCAATAAGGATAATCTTTCAAAACCAAATAACTGTTGAAGAATCTATTCCATGGGTGGGACAGGGTAGTTGTCTTTATCAGATACTCAATTAAGATTTTGGAAATCGACACATAGTCGGATTTCACCACTCTTCTTCTGGACAGGGACAATATTAGAGATCCATTGCGTGTGCCTAACTGGGAATATTATCTTAGCATTCATGAGTTTATTTAATTCCTTTTTCATAGTCGGTTCGAGTTTTGGGTGCATTTTTCTTAACTTTTGTTGAAACGGTAAGGTTTGGGGTTTCATAGGAATGACGTGTTGTATGATGTTAGGATCAAAGGTTTTTAGGTCGTCGTACATCCAAGCAAAAACATCTTTGAATTTTTTAAACAATTTAATAAATGCCTCTTTCTCTTGTTCAGAACACCCCACCCCTAAATTAATGCACTGTGGATTGTCTTTAGTTCCCAAGTTTACTTTTTCATACGTTAAAGAGGAACTATTCGTTTTACAGTTCACTGATTTTTTGAATTTGTCTTGAAGATCATAAAATTTTTCTAATCTAACTACAGATTTAGGGATAGAATTTACCATGTCTGATGAAGATTCAGGAGATCTCGGATCTGGTATTACTATGAAGTCATGAAGATTTTCATCATGAGTACATTCGTCGATCACTGCGCCTTGGAAAGTTTCTTCCATATGCAAGAAACTTATAATATGTTGATCGTCATCGAAGACTCTCCAATTTGTGATG
The DNA here is from genome assembly GCA_009831015.1 of Picea engelmannii. NCBI lineage: Eukaryota > Viridiplantae > Streptophyta > Pinopsida > Pinales > Pinaceae > Picea > Picea engelmannii. The sequence goes on from ML782046.1 coordinate 352,515, forward strand.
TTGTCGGGGATGGAGGGCCTGAACAACAATTCGACGGAGAATGCATTCGGGGACAAGCCTTTTGCAGGAAAGAGTTTCGAAGCTACATTAGCTAACAAGTCGGCTTCCGAATTATTTAGTCTAGGAATAGAATTTATGTTAAAAGCAGAAAGATTATTCATCAAATTCCATACCTCAGATTGGTATCTTTTAAGATGCGAAGATAAACAGTGGATAGAATTTTTTACCTGTCTAACCTCAATTTCCAAATTGCCAAAGACAGTCAAATTTTGAACGTTCATATCTAAGGCTTTTCTGAGGCCTTGCAATAAAGCCTCATATTTTGTTGTGTTGTTTGTACATTCAAACTCTAACCTGCATGCAATCAGGGTTTTGTTACTTGCTATATCAATAATCACATAGCCTGCACTAGTTCTATCACATACCCACTACCTCAATCAAAGTTTTAGTTGATTTCTGCAGAATCAGAACCCCCGAATTACCTATGGAGGCTTAGCACAAACTAGCTCTTTCTCTCTCTCCATTCCCATGTGATCGTGGGTCATGATCAAGTTCAAATAAACGTAGTGCATATTTGTATTTCATGCCTCGGTGCTACAGTGATGTCGAATTGTTCGACTTTGCAACCTCCGAACCCCGACAGGGCTAGAGACCGACCAATAGGGACGAATCCCTACAGGGTTAGCAAATGGCCAATAGGAACAAATCCCAACAGGGCTAGAGGATAGACAATGAGAATAGGCCTCGTCGCATGGTTAAGTGGAGTATGGGTGGCAAAGGGGAAATGTGACACGGTAGTTGACAGGACAGGAGGGGGGCCCCACTTCATACGCCACACTATTCCGGACCCCCCCCCATTAAAGGCAGAATGGTAAGGGGGGTCTGGAATTCACCTGAGCACCATTGATCAAGGTGAATTAATCTCAACCATTCGAGAGTTGCACGTTCGATTTCAGACACCTCCCCCCCCCCACCGCTAAAGGAAGAACAACAAGGGGGCTCCGGAATGAAACCTCAGCTGTAGATCTGGGCGGGTGGACTCTGGCCGTCCAGATCTGCTCGCCACTTACCCTAAGGTGTATTCGTGTCCCGAATTAAGGTTGGCATCTCTTCCTCACATTGCACAATTGTTACAGACCCTCAGTTCCTCTGAAAGAATCTCGTCCTTTCATCGGGATTTATCATCATGAGAGTCCGAACTCTCGATCATGGGACTCCCGAATTATTGATCCCTGATTTCCTGATGTGGTTAATCTTTCGACACGTAGCCTTCGTAAATCGGATGGTCTAGATCTGTCCTGGGATTTCCACCATGGAAGGTCCCAATCTCTTGTCACCAGGACTCCTGATCTCGCGATTCCCGATTTCCTGAAATGGGAGATCTCACGACACGTAGCCTCCCGATATCGGACGGTCCAAAACTGCTTTGGGGTTTCCACCATGGAACATCTCGATCTCTTGTCACTAGAACTCCCAATATCGTGATTCCTGATTTCCTGAAATGGGAGATCTCACGACACGTAGCCTCCGTCGTTCGGACGGTCCAGATCTATCCCGGGGTTTTCACCATGGAAAGTCCCAAACTCTCGTCATCAGGACTCCTGAGTTCGCGATTCCCGATTTCCCGAAATGGGAGATCTCATGAAACGTGGCCCCCTTAATCAGACGGTCCAGATCTATTTTGGGGCTTTCGCCCTTATTCGCTAGGGGTTTGACCCTTGGGTATCTCCTGACAGATCCAACAACTGTTGGGTTTTTTCAGCCGAGATCTGACGGCTCAGATTGGTTCCTATCCATGCAGTCTTCCACGACTCCCTGGACATGAAAAAATCAACCGTCTAGATACTCCCAGGGACCTTGGAGATCTACGGTCTTGATTTATTCACTACCCACAAAGACACATAAAACAAAGGTGTAAGGCATTTAACACCCTACCTACTCCTACCAATCTAACGGTCATGCATGACCATAGGTTTCTCGATGGAATCTCGTCCATCGATCAATACCTATCAGGGTTAAGGCACTTAAAACTCCCTCTTCTTCTTCCGATCTGATGGTTGTGAGTGACCCCAGATCTCCCGATGGGATCACATCCGTCGATTCGATACTTCATCCTTATGCTGCCATCTCGAGTTTTCAAGAGGATCATTCCTCCTCGTGCAAGGTAACTAAGGCCTTGCGCCTTCACATTCTCTTTCCCGGTTCTTGATGGGCTTTTTAAGAAGGGTATCTCTATGAGGAGGTTTACCCAGGGTACTATATAAGGTAGTTAAGGGTATCTCTCTCCCGATAACCAGGCATGAAGTCCGAATTAGATCAGCATGCATATAAATAACAATTTAAGAGAACATAAGCCACATGTAGTCTTTCCATATAAACATGCAACTACTAGTATTGATCAAGATACCATACAAACATTCTTATAATGAAGTCATTCATGATTTCACAGCTTATGAGCATAAATGTCAGCATACATATATTTCAATATGTTCAAGGAAAAACACTTATCAGAAAGTAACACCAAGGGTTATGCAACTGCTGAGAGGGGTGCTCATTTTCACCCAACCGTAGGCTCAGCGAATCCCAGCAGATTTACCACTAGCCACCCTCGAGCTGAGACCATGATGCCATGAGACGGTGTCTTTGTTTACCAATGACCAGGAGTGAAGGTTACTCTCCTTCCTCTCTGCTATCACTCACTCTGCATATTGCTAGAGTTCTCTTCTTCCCCTCAAATCTGCCCCCAATCGCTTCTCACCCACGCCTTATCCTCTTGAGAGGTTGCGTGTGGCGTGATTTCCCTCATGCTAGTCAGGCTTGACATCTCTATGGATGGGGGGTTCACCTCCCCATCCCTCATTAATTCCTGAGGAGCCATCCACCTACCAGCCTGCAAAGCATTTAATTCGTGGCCAGCGAGCCGCTTTTGGTTCTCTGGGCCAGTGAAGTCCAAATACGGTATTAATTCTCAGTGGAAGTTAACGCCACCTTTCCAGGTGCCTTCCACCACCATCCTGGTCTCTTTTTCTGCACATCCCCTCTCAATAGTCTTGCAATATAATTTCATAATGTTATTCACATTCATTGACCTTTTCCACAAGGTCCATTTACATCACATATTCACATTTATGAGTTTGCCACAGTCCTGGCCAGTCCAGTTATTTTTACAAACTGGGGGAAACAGGGTGTTACAATTCCCTCCCCCTTAAAGGAACATCATCCTCAATGTTCTTATATTTTAACATGAATTGCATGTATAGAAGTAAACAAAATCGGATATGCCTGTCTCATGGCATCCTCCATTTCCCATGTAGCCTCATCTGGGCCAAAATGTCTCCACTGCAGCTTTACCTGTGCAATGGTTCGGTTCCAGAGCGGGGTTTCCTTTCTGTCCAATATGCATTGGGGTTCTGGTAGAAATTCTCCCTCCGGTTCCACCTGGATCACAGACCAGTCAATTATATGATTAGCATCGTGTACATATTTCTTCAATAATGAAACATGGAAAACATTATGTGCTTTTACTGTGGGAGGAAGTGCTAGCCGATAGGCTATAGGTACCACTCTATATAGAACCTCAAAGGGTCCACAATACTGCAGTGCCAACATGGCACAAGCTCCCATTTTGAGGGAACTCCTTTTGGGCTTAATTCTGAGATATACATGGTCTCCCATTTTGAACTCTCTTGGAGTTCTCTTTTGATCAGCATAACTTTTCTGTCGGTTCTGAGCGACCTTTAGATTTTGTTTTATCTGAGTCACTTGCTGTTCCATTTCTTTCAACA
>ML782046.1:371764-401660 GCA_009831015.1 Picea engelmannii
TGACATCCTGGCCGTTACAGGCTTTCCACAGCACGCAGCCTGTGAAAAAACGCTCCTTAGCTGCGGAAAGCGCCACTTTCAACAGCTAACGGGTAAAAATTTCTGCCTTCTGTGCTGTTGAAAGCGGACAGAGTTTCAAAATTGAATTTCTTGGTCATAAAAAATCCATTTTTCACATGTAAATAGTCGATCGACATCTACAGAATCTCATCTTTCCAATGGTGTCGTCGAATCTTAATTTGGAGCTCAGGAAGAAATTGAAAAGTTCCTTGCAAGTTTAAGTGTCAAATTTAAGTCAAACCAAAAACTAAAATTTTGCAGCTAGAAGGCTCAACAATGAATTGAGGAAACCATCAATAGCCATGCTATTCGCCATAAAACCTGACCAAAATGACAGTGCTATTTTGGGAGTTAACAGAAAGTATATAAATCTCATCACATCAACCTGTAACAAATCATGATATCTAAAGAAGTCAAAATTTGATTACAAATCGAAATGAGCAAAACTTGAACAAAAATATGATATATTGAAGCTAAAGCTGTGCAAATATCCACTTTCATTCAAGTCTGTGAATCACAAATCCCTAGTTTCTGCTCCCAGGCAGCGATGGGTCTTAGTTTACAAAACAATACATTTATAAAGGCCACAGGATCAAAACATTTCCTGTGGAAATCATCAAATCTGTTCCAAAAATTGTGGGGAATACAATCTCCCAAATTCCAATTGTTATCCAAAACTGACAGCCTATTCTACAACTATGTAAAGAAATAGCATGTTCAGATATGCCACTAGTGATTCAATCTCCTTTAGAAATCATATGTACCTGTAAATGCACAAGAATACATGATTTCAAATTGCATTTTAGTTGTAAAATCAAATAATTCAAATTTTAGTAACTAGCTACAGAATCTCATGATTCTGTAGCTAGTTATTATTATAAACATAATCGTGTTTTATCAAATCAATCAAAATAGAAATAGATGCAATTTGAGCAAACAAATATTGTATTCTAATTCAAAACAAAAACAAAAAATCATCTTAAAATTACTTTTAAAATACCATACCTCAGATTCAGGGATTTGTTTTAATCAAGCTATTTTCAAATTCACAATGGCAGTGGCCGCCTCCACGTTCTTAAAGACAACATATCCTGTGGTCTTCTGTCTTTTATCATTAGCTTGAGCTACATTTTACAATCTATCATTTTCCTCAGTTAGCACATTCACTCAGTCCTTTAAGGACTTGATCCGAGATTGGAGCAAAGGGACGTCTCTGTAATACCGATCGAGCCACGACTGACATTCATTGCACTGTGGCCGAACAGGCTGTGTATTCACAGGTGAGGAACTTCTTATTTGACCTGTAGGTTCTCTGTTGAGTTTGATCCTAGGGAATTCGGGGTTGTCTCTAAGACATGGTGGGAGGTTCATCACATAGTCATAGGGCTTAACTGAGCAAAGTCCATGTGAATATGGATACTCTTCAGTTAGAAACCATTCAATTTTGAAATCATAGTCTTCGCTTAATAGAATTGGTTTTTGGTTTGTGTTTTCTTTAGGTTTATTACGGGCACATCGTGAAACCCAACACGTGACCTTTTTACCCTTGTAATTGATATCACTGTTACCTTTACACTTTTTCTTTGCAGACTTTTTAACAGGCTTACCACCATCTTTTGGATATGAATCAGGCAGGGTGTCGGGTTGGGTAGTATTCAGGTAGGTCGAGGGTTCAATAGAGGGAAAGAGTGAAGGAGGGGGAATGATAGGCCCGACAAGGGTTTCTGTAACAATGGATTTGTCAACTTGTCCTATTTCAAGACTAGCAAAACCATTCCTTAACAGGAAAGCATCCCAACAATCGCCATTTAACTTCAACTGATGAACCATAATAATTTTAATTAAACAGTGGTGGAACAGGCTGGAGTCGGCTTTCTCCCTTTTGAAACGCTTAGCCATTTTGTATAAACTACGAAGGAGAAAATATGGCATGTTTAAGGGAAAACCGATAAAACTCATGAGCAACCACAAGTGGTATAAGAAAACCAAAGCGTATCTACCCTCACAGGTAACGAACTGCTTGACAATAGCTAACAAATCGTGCCATCTAGGATTTAGAGCTGTAACGGGGATACCTCTATCGCAGCTGTTAATCTTCCTTGAGGTAAGCAATAGTGACCAGGGAACTTCATCAACCTTTAAGTTTTTAAACCATTTTTGTCCCACGGTTGGCAGACCAGTGGCTGAGCTAATGAAATCTTCGTTTAACTCAAGCTGGACGTCCCCAATTTTGGCTCTGCAACCATCGAACATTAGCACAAATTGTTGAGCAACTTTCAAGTTAAAACCATCAAACTTCTCGACAAAGACCCGCCAATCATTCCTCTCTAATTCTTCTCAGGCATTATCAAACAATAACAAAGTCTGGACACCGTTGGGTTCAATTCTCACTACAGGAGCCATGGCTAACAACAAGAAATCAACAGGGTATTTGGCGATAGAGTTTGACAGGATAGAAACATAACCATTTGCCCAGAGCTTCCCCAACACAATGCAAAGGTAGCTCTAAATGCAAGGGTGGAGCGTTAATGCTATGCGTGCGAGGATAGTGGTATAGATCGAGACCATGCAAGAATATCATATCGAGCTGTACTTGGAACTGCACCTTTGTGTAATGGTACATACAAATCATAACAGTGCATATCCAAAAAAATTCGATCAACATGTCAGATGAACCATTTCATATCCGCGAGTTGACCCAAAAATCAATATGTGGAATAAACCATTGCATCAAAGTTTTTAAAAACCATATTAACAATATTCAAATGCATAATTGGGTGGTGTTTCGATACATATGTAACCAGTGATGTGTTTGAGGTCAAGGATTTATAACCATGTAAACAATTAGATTCATGATAAACCAAATGAACATTAATCCCTTGATGTAATCAACATGAATTCCAACTATGGGTTTTCACGCTTACAGTCGTGAAAACGAAAATGAAAAGAAGGTACGCAAAAGCGAAAGATAATGATGTCGTTTAAAAAGTTGCGACGAGTAATGAGGGTTTAAAAACCCTGTGTAGGCAGCTTGTAAAAAAGATAGAGATTAATATGGCTGCCAACAAGCCCTGAGCATAGTTCTTTTTCTGTGTCAAGCTTGTTAAAAATGAAACAGTCACCTCTCTTGAACCTTCTTTTCATTCACTCTTATCTTGTTTCTCCATATAGTAGAGAAATTGGTGACAAACTCAAATTCGATGAATGAATTGAAGCTTGGAGGGCATGTCTCCAGCCTTTGATGATCATTCTGGAGTTAAGCCACTAGCTTTCAAGCTGGGGGCATACCGAGCTTAGTGTTTGTTCTTTCTCATGCTCGTAAATACATGAGAATGCAACTGGGTAAACTTTCATCTATTTTTCGGACCTGCATGGATAAATGAAAAAGGAACCCCCTGGAGTCGTCTTTGAGTTATTTTCAGACTCTCTAAACATGAAAATATTGTCGAGTGATCTTGCTTTCCTTCCCATCGTTAAAGGTTTGAAAGGGAATCTTTAGAGTGATAATTTATCTCTTTTTCGGCCTCGTGAGACTAACATTATGAAAAATGACAACATTGGAGTCGTCTTTAAGTTGTTTTCAGACTCTCTAAATATGAAAAACCATTGAGTTTACCTTCTCTGGACTCATTAAACAATCATACATTGAAGGGCCCATACAGGACCAAACTCTTACTTCTTCCAGTTCATTAAACAAAGGAAGAGGGACTTACTGAAGGTGAGTCATATGGAGCATGTGTTACCCTCCTCGAGCTCATTAAATTAAAAAGAGGTACTCGTCTATGTGGATGGGGGAAAAATTGAAAGAAGCAAGCCGAGGAGTTTTTGAGAACACTACCAATAGCTCTTATGGTCACCCTTGAAAATGACACTTTGTCTTTGCATGCATTTTAATCCACTGAACCTCTACATTGAGCCAATCCTTTGAGTTTCTTTTACTCCTTTGGGTCACCTGACGAAAGTCACAACATCCTTTGCATCATCAAGTTTTGGTCCATGTCATGTTTTCGCTGATGTGCCTTAGTATTCAAGGGAAGTATCTACCTCAAGAGTCAACCATCACAAATATCATGTTCCAATACCCGTGTCAGTCCATGTTCATTTGATATACCAATTACATCTCTGTGTCCATTTCATGTCATTGATGGGGGACACATCAAGGCCCTCCTTCGACAAGTCTATTCCTATCAACTTCAACACATTATCCAAGAACTAGACTTAGAAACGAGTTAGTACCTTGGGACCTGCATGCCTCAATGGCCTCCTCATGTTTGATAGTGGGTTTACATCATTGACCTTTGATCGGATGATTCCATGGATGTTTGACTTCATCTCATCCATTCACATTCGTTTGAATGTACTAGAGTACCTTGGGAATTGACATCAATGGTGATTTCCCTCATGCTTGTTAATGGTTTACATCATTAACTGGTAATCAAGTGGTTTCTGCCATGTTTGACATCAGGACATCTATTCACATGGTTAGATTCCTACTACATCGAGATCGGTAAGAAGACCCTAGGTTGAGTTTTCACTCTTATGTATACTTTTCCCAGGTTTTGAAGGAGTTATTTTGATCTATGACACATATTGTTACATAGATCCACTTTGTATTGGTCGTGGTTATGTCTTGTCATCTCATAGATCTACTGTGTATTCTTCGTGGCTACGATTAGTTCAGGTCATAAGGAGTATAGATCCACATTGTATCTGCAGTGGCTATACCATTTTGTCAATATAATTATGGATCCACAGTGTATTTTATGGTGTCCATACCTAGAAAGTATTTATCACTCAAGCATAGGTATGCCTGCCTTGGGTTTTGAAACATGTCATAATATTTGTTTGATGGTTGTGTGCATCTTTTTTTAGTTTCTCTTCATCCATACCCTCGCTCGAAAAAGTCTACAAAGTACTTCAGTCATCATCGTCTTCTAACTTCATACTTTGGGGGGCAATCTGTTACACCTCAAAATTACTCACTTCGATATGTTGCAAGTGTCATCATTACGAGTGTTGTAAGTGTCGCATCTTGTTCGCAAGTGTCACATCTTGACTATAAGTGTTGCAAGTGTCACAAACATCATGTTGCCATCTTTCATATGTTGTGCCTCTAACGACATCATAAAGACACTTAAGACACCTCAAAGGGTGGTTTGGAAGAAGAGAAATCACTTGGCAGGAAGTACCAGTCCTTTGCCATTGGAAAAACCACTCAAAAAATGAATTTTGGAGAGGAATGCTCCCCTACCCACTGTCAGGGAGTGCTGGTGCTCCCTAAGCCTCTTTGGGGGAGTTCTTGAGCACCCTATGCACCCTTATGGGGGAGCGCTACCCTCGTTTTAGAAAATTTTGGGTTTGTTGAGGCAAATAAGGGAAGAATCCCTCAATTCCTGAAGGTAGTTGGATTTGAATAGATGGTCAAGGCATGATCTTAGGGGAGATCCTCAACTAAAGGAGAGGAATCCTCAACTTATCCCAAAGATCTCTCAAGTGGTCGGACCTCTCCAAGGTTATATAAGGAGGCCTTATCATGGTGAAAGGTACAATGGAGATTGGACATGTGAAACTTATGATCTCACGAGTGATATGCCATCAAAGAAATCAGTGGAGATTGATTAAGCAAAGGGGTTGGACAAGGAGAATTAGGAGAGGCTGTTGCACCTTCATTCAAAGGATTGTAAGTACTTTTACTTGTTCTCATTAATATAATCAATGCTTGGATTGTTTCTTTCAAACTTGTACTTGTTCCATATGATTTTGTCTGCAGTAGACAGATCTATGATTGATCTAATCTCAGTAGATTAGGAAGTCCATTGTATCTTTGTTTGTCTTACAGAATCTCTCAGGGAGCTCAGGATCGAAGCTCAGCCTAGACTTTGCAGGGACAAATGTCGCTTATAAGGTACTTATCTTTCTCCTTCTCTTTCATTCATTAGATTGATTGGATCTAAAAGGAAGTCAGTGTCCATGTTAAACACTTTCTTTATTGGCCTTAGAATTCTAGAGACCAAGAGGGAATCCACTTGTCCGCAGGGGGATTCACCTACAAAAATAAGCACTAGGAACAACTTTAGTCCTATTATAAGCTGACAGAAGAAGACCTGGAATAGATCACCAAGGAATGGTCGATGGACCTCCTTGTTTCAGTAGACCCTGCAGAAATGTCTGACATCAACAACCCTGAAACTGCACAGGATACACTTGGGCCCAGTAAGACAAAGAAAGCAAAGATGATGAAAAAGACTGAAGAAGTCTAGGATGTTGGCAGCCTATCTGTAAGGATAGCTTCCATTAAACCATATGAAGAAGGTGATGATGAAGAAGGTACAGAAACTAAACAACAGAAAGTCAAAGTACCACTACCTAGGGATGAAGAGGACTCATCGAAGAAAAGGAAGGTCTCACCTCTGAAATCTTCCTCCAAAAAGAAACCAAGAACCCCTGTAACCAATATGCGAACTGCCCTCGTGTTGGATGACTTTGATTTCATTGTTACAGTGGACAATGATGCTTCAAAGGAAATCATAGAGAAGAAGGAGGCGAAGCAGGAACAAATGTATAGCCAAATTGAGATCGCACTCCAAGGATTACAACAAGCACTCCAGTCTAGCGAAGCAATCTCTATTGCACATTTTCCAGGAGGAACAACAGAAGTGGGAGATGAATCAGTTCAGCTCCACAAGATTGTTGATACAGTCGAAGTATGCCTTCAACATGCGCAGGAAGAAAAAGCGTAGGCCACCCAAGCCCTAAAAAAAGCACATGAGGAAATTATTGAACAACACCAAGATGCACAACAAGAGAAGAATGTTCTCCAAGAAAAATTTGAAGAAGACAGAGCGAATATCCAAAAAGAGAAAGAGAAACTACTCACAAAGAAGATAGGAATTGAAGAAGCAGTCAATAGATCATTTCACTTTGTGACTGGCTTAGAGCAGAAGGCCGAAGAGCCCATAGAGCACCAAGTGATGAAGCTGGTGGAATTTATTCAACAACTTCAACAAAGGGTCATGGAATTAGAGCTTCAGACCATACCACCGACTCCACAAGAAGTGCGCGACTAGCGAGAATTGAATGCTCAGAGCATAGTCGAGAGGATTAAAACACTTGCTACAAAATGTAAACAGCTAAGTCGCAGAAGCACACAGACATATGAACAACTATCTGAAGACCCAGAGTTGAAGAAATTGGAGTCCCAAATCCAGGAAGCAAAGAAGCATGTAGATACAATACAGGTGAAACTCAAGCTCCTATCACCCATCGAGAGGATGAAGAGATCCCAGGAACAATGCACTGCCCAACAAATAATTATTACCATGCAAAACAGAGTGATGGAAGTCACCCAGAAACTCCATCCAAGCCAGGAGGCGGCCTACCTACTGTTTGAAAAAATTGAAGTCCAAGGAACACTACTAGAACAAGTAGTTGTTACAATCGAGCAATAACTGGAAGGACCTATCAGCGAAGTGGTTGTTCAGGAATTCACTAAGCAAGAAGTAGTAACACATAGACAAGTCGAAGCATCTTGATCCAAGCTTGAGACCTTTGAGGAAAAGTTACCCAGACCTAAGTGACTCAGGACGAGTCATAGGTGAGTGTTGGGGGCCTATTGGCCTTGACCAAGATTTGAGGAACACTTGGTCATATTTGGCCATTTTTGGGACTTTGACATCTTGTCAAAGATTGAGCACAACACGAAGCAGAAATCATGGAAGCTAGACCCCTTTTTGGGTTTTTGGGGATAATGTAATGGGAAAGGGATGTTGGCTCATGGTTTTACCCATGCTTAGGCCCATTGTTGTATGTATAAATAGATGTATAGGTGAGGCAAGTGAAAGAAGAGGGGGGGGCATAAGAGTAGTAGAGTGCGATCTATGTGATAGAAGAGTTGCGAGTTGTGCTAAGTGATGGTAATGATTGTAAATGCTTTATTCATACTGTAAGAGACTAAGTGCAGGATATTGTAGAAGGATCTATGCTTTTAGCACAAGGAAGAAGGATCTAGCGAGATGCATAGATCTTCTGTCCTATGTGAAGAGAGATTTGGATGGCTCTGTGTTGTAACCTGATTAACTGAAGCTAATAAAGAATAATACTTTGTGGATGAAGCCCCAGGGTGGGGGTGAGCCCCAGGGTGGGGGTGAACCACAGTAAATCTATGTGTTGTGCTCTGTGCCTTGACCTGATGTGTTTGTCTCTTCCTTTGCTAAGTGCTTTGATGTGTTTAGATAGATCTATTTATGATTTGTTCTTATGAGATATGAATGAATGTTAGATCTGGTATGTAAGATTCTTAGTGCTTGATCTGCCGAATCTAATCCATCTTGTTGTGGCTAAGTGTTGAATTATGTTAGATCTAAGTACATACTGCAATGCTCTATTCTATTTGCGAAGTATCATAAGGGTTTAATATTGATGAATAATATATGATAAGTGATTTCTAAGTGTTATAATCACATATCTCTATCCTAGCTAAGGTTTCAAACACCTGAGTCTTTCAACCACCCCTGCCTCTACCTCGGGTGAGATTCCATCTGCTTCACAGGTGTTTCTGAAAGGTCCAATCGTTAGGGTTTTGTTGGTGCATTTTTGTAACGTTGAACCCTGGGTCTGCCCCTATGCCAACAATAGGTATCCTTGTTCATATCTCTGAAGTCCATAAAAATCTTCCATTTTCAATTCTTATTAGGGACAATAACTCATGGGGATACCCACTTGCTATCTGAAATAGGGTAAATAAAATTGACATGTAGGAGTTTTTGGATCTCTTCTTCCACTATGTCTTTTAAGGAGGCATTCATTATTCTTTGGGGATTCCTAACATGTTTGATTTGAAAATTGGTGAAAATATGGTGTATACAGGTATCAGGGTGAATTCCTTTCATATCAGAGTAGTCCCATGCAAAAGCACCAGACTGTCCTTGAATTATTTGGATCAATTTTTGTTGCTGATATGATTTCAGGCTAGAATTTATATACAAATACTTTCCAGGATTGATTTCAACAATCCAAATAGCTGACTCTTATTCTCCACTTATTGATGATATATTTAATAATGTAGAAGTGGAGGGATGCCAAACCTCCTGAAATTCAGGGCTGAAAATATGTATAGATTTTGGAAAAGATTGAGGATACTCAATACATTATGTATTGGCTAAAAATAATCTTAAAATATGTTCTTCAATTTGTTATTGAACTCCCTTTGCTTGATCAAGTGTTAACAGGAGTTGAGCATAGTTCTCCTCCCCATAGGGATTCTCCAACTATAAAGGAACTTCAATGACTGGTTGGGCAAGAGGAAAGAGAATAAGTTTATGGTTGTGGGTCCCATTAGAAATCGTCATCTCCCTAGACCAAAAACTAATGAATGCATCAACAGTGGCCAACCAAGGCTGACCAAGCACAAATGGATGTTTAGGTTTGGATTATTTCGAATGACTTAAAAAGAAGTCCACATGATACTCCCAATATGCTAGGGTGATTGTTACATATTCATCTAGACTTCCTGTTGGGCTAATGACTGATTTGTCTGCCAAATCCAACAAGGTTTTCATTGGCCTTAAGTGATTTAGTTGCATCATTCACATGGTGTCAACAATAAAAACATTTATTTTTTCTCCTAGATCAATAAGTGTATTTGAAAAATAAATACCATTAATTTCTACAGTCACCACTGGGTTTCCTGGATCATTATATTTGGATGGAATTTCTTATATAAATTCTGATAGTTGTCCAACCAATTGTATAACAGGAGGTTCCTTCCTCTTTCTTCCTAGATTTTGGATCCAAATATCCCTTATAATTTTAGCATAAATAGGAATATCTTTGATGACTTGGATTAGGGTAATATTTACACTTATATCCCTTAGTTTAGCTTCTAAGTCATGTCCTAGAGGTACCTCAGATTTCTTCACAAGTAACCTTTCTGGATAAGGTGGAGGATTAGTTTCTTGAGGTATTTATGATGTTTGAGGAGTGTGAGGAGGAATTTCCTCTTATACAAGGATGTCTTATTCTTCATTTGGTTGGTCATTTATTTGTTCTTCTTCTCGAATAACCACTGTAGAATTTGCTTTATTCAAAACTTTCCCAGATCTCAATTGAATTTCATTTAGTGAAGTAGGAATTATCACATAAGTTGGGAAAGTATGTACTTCAAGATTCTGTACAGGTTGTGTAGGTCTATTGTTCGGATTAGGGATGGGTTGTGTAGGAATGGGGGTAGGTCGAGGGGGGTTTGGATTATGTGCAACTTGCAATTGTTGTTGTTGATTTGGGTTCAAAGGAAAGGTGACTTTTTGTTGTAGTTGGGAAGGTGGAGGTAGAGTAGGTGGATTAAACCCAAGTAACAACCAAGAGATATTGGAAGGATATTGTGGGTAAGTAGGCAAATTTGGTGGTTGAAAAGGAACATTCCCATATGCAGCCCCCCTCCATCCTTGTTGCCAATGTTGGACTTGTGGTTGTTGATGTGTCCATTGAGAGTAAGGCATTGGAGGAATCTGTTTTTATTGTGAGTATTGTGTTGTAGGATCAAAAAACATGTTAGAATTTTTTTGACTCCATGCTCTCTTAGGGGGATATGATGTTTCCTAAGGTTCTCTTCCTCCCTTAAAAAATACTTTTAGTCCAGGTAAGGAAGGGCTCATTGGTAGGGTGATCTTCTGTAAAAATGCCACAAATTTCAATGACATTAATTGAACATTATTTTTCAGGGTGTCTTTTCCTACACAAAGGACAAAAAATTGCTAAAGTAGAATTTTCTTCTTCCTATTTCCTTTTGATCTTCATGGTGTCTAAATGGGTGTTGTTTGTGTTTAGGATGTCTATTTTGAATTTTTCTAGAAGATTCCCTAATTCTATCCTTGTAACACCTCGTGGAGCAAATTTGGTAGTTCTACTTATAGGATCCCTTATACTTCTTCCTGTTTTGGCTTGGCAACGAGAGTACCTTTTACAGTACTCTACAATGTCTACAAATGGCTTCTGATATACATCCCCAAAACTCATGAGGTTTAGTACCTCAATACAGTCATCCCTTATAACCTTAAGGAAGATGGTCCTAACTATGGTTGTGTCTAAGGAAAATTGTTTTGTCTTTTGATAATTATATAGGAACCTTTCTAGGTAATCTTCCTAACTCTCCTCCTCAGACTGCTTCATTTTAAATATATCATTCCTAACATCTCTAGGTCTACAATAATCCTGATATTTCTGGAGTAAAGTTTCCATCATACCATCCCAAGATAAGATAGTGTGCTCTCCTAGGCTCATAAACCACCTTAATGCAGAGTCTTTAAGTGTGGATGGAAAGAGTTTTAGTTTTTGTGCACTATCAATGTAATTATAAATCCTACATAGTGTATCAAATTCCAACAAAAATGAATCAGGATCTTCTTTTGACATACCATGGAAGTGAGGTATTGATGAAAGTGTGATATTATTCATAGAAACATCTCTGGTAATGTCTAGTATTGGGAATCCAAATGTCTATGTTTCAATGTTTTCATTCCCCTCCTCATCTACCACATCTCCAAATAGCACGTTATAGGCTGCAGGTGAAGTTTCCCCACTAAGTGATGGTTCAACCACTAGGTTGGTTGGGATATCCAACTATTCCAATACTTTGTGTGTTTCTCCAATGGAATATTCAACCTCTTCTACCACTACCTCTATCTCTTTTCCAACTCTCCCTTTTGATTGGGTCACGAGTGCTTCCCTTACTTCTTGTTGTAATATGTTTTCAATCTGAACACTAGATTCAGATCTAGGACCTTTGGATGTAGTTTCAATTAATTCCTTTGAATTATCCTCTATGAGAATTTCTCCTACACAAAAATTCATTGAATTAGTATGGAGGGGGGTTTCTTGATTTTTTTGTAACTTTGGCGGGTTTTCTTGAATTTTCTGCAATTTTAGATGCAATAAATCTACCTTTACTATCTCTACGTCCACGCATAAAAAGGAATATATAAATACTAAATCAACACAAAATTTAACTACTGAAGGTAAGAGAACAAACTGAGTTTGGAGCAACCCCACTAAAGTGGATGCATGGGATCTTCCCTCATGTATTACCGTCTTCTCTCCACCCTCAATTCTTCCTTAAACCCAATCCAAAACCATAAAAAAAAAACAATCTAATACAAACACTACCTATTACCGTTTACAAGTCCCCGACAACGGTGCCAAAATGTTGGTGCAATTATATGTTCGATATATTGCAATTATTTGTTCTACTTGTTCTATTGCTTTGCACCTTTTTTACTGTAAGTACATACTGTGTATATTTCTGCATAGTAACTTATTCTCATGTGAATTGTATTCTCTTTGCTGCTACATTGAAATAAATATAACTGTATTTCTTTCTGCATACTAACTTGCCTTCATGTCCACTGTATGTTCGACATTGCTACATTGAAAGAAACATATTGGTTGGATAGGAATATGAATTCTTGTATGCCACAACAGAGGGGTTTTTCATGCAATCTTTGAAAAGGTATACCAACTGTGCTAGTAAATCAAACATACAAAATGGGTGGGCGAATATAATATTGGACTAGAAAACAATGATTTGGAAGACTTTCCACTTCCAAACATTGCCCTCCCCATTTATAATTTTTCCACTTTCTATTATCCATTTTTTCCCCTCTTTTATACTTAAATTTTCTCGTCTAATTTTTCTTTCTAATTGCTTTTCTTAGTCGTCTTTCTGAAAATGCCTAGGTGCATGGGTTGGCTGACTCACAGGTTCACATTTATGGTCATGCTTCTACCTTATTCCATACTTACCCACTTTTTTCGATCACGAGTTCCTGGGATGGAGGGTTGAATATTGCGCCTCTGGCTTCAGAGGTTCTGCAATATACAGATTGGTTGTCGTACCCCCCCCATTACACCCTATTTACTATTACACATTTTTTCAGTCAAAAAATTTGAGGCATACAATTTGACCGTCAGGTCCTCATGTTTCCTGAGTATCCCTTAACACCCTATTTCGTATTCCATCTCCTTTGAACCTGTATGTGACATTAAGAACAATTATGGACAATATACAATGCATATGCATGTTTATTCCTTCTGATGTTCATCTACACATGTTGTCATCAAAAAAAGTTAGACTAGTAACATGGCCATGACTAGTCAATCACCGCAAACATCAATAGATTGACAAGGCCAAAGGTAAATATGCATACATTATGTTCCTCATATGTTTACCAAACAAATATCCTCAGATATTTATTCATCTATGCCATGGTGAATATGTTGATTTCATATGCAATACATACTTTGCAGTTCACAAGAAGTATCAACAAGCACAAGAGAGATGTCGAACATAGCGCAAGCTCTGTAGACTAACAGGTCTGGTTGAAAAACTCCAGATCCATACTTCATCCAAGTTGTGCATCTACTTGTACATTTATTACAAGAAAAAAGAAAAAAAAATAGTGCACACTACCATTCACATTACTTTTCCTGTTCAAAAAATGTCACCTAGTCTAAACTTGTAACACCCAAAATACTATCAATAGAGAGCTTCAACATCTGTCGAATTGAACAAGTGTTCATTGATGACATAATGGTCATCTATAGCACCTACCTGGACAAGGAAAACAAAACTAGATCCATTATGCATGATGACATGACAGACAACGAGGCCCCGATGACAGTCACACTGACTATTCCCACACAACTTGTCCAGAAACATGCAGAAAAGATATTGCCAAGTAATGGGATATCCATTACAAATTTTAATAGAATGCCCCCAAAATTATATGACCGTGGTGATTTTGATCGGATTATATCGCTCAACGAAACAAGTATTGTGGAAAAAATTCCTGCTATTTGTTCAGAATATCATTTTGTTCCGGACACAACTATCAACCAACTTGAACAGAGCAACGAAATTTACCCAATCAGAACCATTGGTGTAGCTTTCACACTAATGAGAAAACTTGGATCGCAACACATTATCCATATAAAAGATGGAGAGTCAAAAAACGACAAGGAAATGGTGTCGTTCTCTATATCTAGTTTTGTTCTTTAATTTCACATGTCCATGTATCTCGGTTATTTTACACAAATATTGCATTGTTCCATGTTGCAGCTGCTATTGTTCGACACCTATTCAAATTTGTTTTCCTCAATGGAACAACAATTTCATAAAGGGAAATTTCCACTTATGATCTTCAAAATATAACAAATAAAAGATATGTTAAAGAACGGATCTTTCACACAACCCAAGCAACATTTGTAACAGAATTGGGAACAAACATAGTACAGGATCTCAAGAAAATATCTAGCTCTACAATTGTTGTGTGTATACATATACAATTTCATCCTCACTTTTCTCATACAAATTGCCTTCCCCAATTTTCTTTAGTTTTTTCTTTTTTTGTTGTGGTGTAGTTGTATATTATATTGTTCAATATATTAACTACTATGCTCACGTTCCTAGGTTGAGGGTGTTTTGGTTGCAACCAATGCATACTCGACCCCTTTCGAGCCCGTATGTGCCAAATGCAAATCTCCTTCTTTTGCTTCTGCTTTCATAAGTGATGATACAATTGATTGTCTACGATGCAGTAAAAAATGTCCTTACATATATAGACATTGCCTCAATGCTTCCATCCAAACCGTGGGCAACACGATTGTACATTGTACAATTAGACAACCTCTGTTACAAGATGTGCTTCCTGGGTTAGCATAATTGTCATATGAAGCATGCCTACAGAAAATGGAAAACAGTTTCTACATGCTGCGTGACTTTTAGATACATAGAAAATTTACCTTAAATGAGGACAATGCAATATTGCATATCGGCTGAAAAAAAAATAATAATCATATCAAGATTTGGCAGGAAATGAAAAAATCTCATGTGTGTCTATAATTTTTCTTCAACACCCAGATGAATGTTTGTCGGACTTAAGTTCTTTGGATTTTACATCTATAGCTGTAAAATTTTCTTTCCAAAGATTTTGTCTCTTCTTGTTCACTTGAAACAACAAGGAGAATCTAACTACAAATGCAATCGATGTTGTTATTTTGATGTTTTTTTGCATCTCCCAGTAAGAATTTTGCATATTTTTTGGGGTGTGCAAATGAAAAAAAAAATGGTGGCTGGTTGTGGCTTTGTTGGAGGAGTCTGCACCTTTTTAGGTGCCCAAATTGGAATTTTTTTTCCAACTATATAGCCATGGCAGGATTTCTACATTTTTTTTGGGTACCCAAAAAAAAAAAAAGTTGGTCTCCAACTATACATTTATGGTATGGTAAATTCATTTTCTCAATGCCATAATTGAGAAAAAAGGACTCAACATGGATTGAAACATGAGCTTGAGATCTTCAGAACTCGCTATAGATATTGGGGAGTTCGGGCATTGGAATTCATACATGCAGGTGCAGTTATTGGTGATGTACAAGTGCATAAGATTGTTCAATCCATAAATGGGAAGCATGAGGAAAAACCCCATACAAAGTATCCAACTATAAATAACTCAGTCCCATCCTTTGAACCATTGAAATAGCTTGCTCCTTTGGGCAGAACCATCATGAATTTCCAATAATATTGGAAATTTGGCATTGTTAAAATTGGTAGTGAGAGAACATGGCACTATCAAAAGAAAATGTCCATAGTGATTTTGCTTCATGGTAAAATAGTAATCGACAAGTTTCTTGTTCCCCATTTTGAGGTTTGGTTATAGCTAGGGTACAATGGCAAAGCTATACTGGTTTTGTGTTGTCTTGTGTTTGGCATACTTTTGTTCATATCCCATGGCCCCGGTTATTTTCTCATGGGAACATATACCAGATGTAAGAGAAATCCAATGCCACGAGTGTTTTATATATATATCAATTTGTTTGATGCAAAGGTCGATGGGTACTGTTATATGGAACCTTGTGGGATCTCGCTTGGTGCCTTCTGTGTTCATGCATTGCCTTGTGCCTCGACTTTCAATACATTTGGTGTTTACTTCGTTCTTGGTTGTATGCTTCATTCTGGAAATTTAATAATACATTCAAAATCTTGGCAGTTTTTCTATGATCTTAAAGAATATACAGGACATGCTTTGCCTTTTAATATAATCTTTGTGACGCAAATGTAGTATGTGGCTCATTTTAGCACTTTTCCTTGATCGATGAACTTAGAAAAAATCATCTCTAGGAATAATTTGAAATAAAAGGATATATATTATGTGAAGTCCAATGGAACTATCATATCAACGACATGAAATTAAAATTAAAATTCATCATTGTTATACTTGTGGTGAAGTTGACAATACAATAAATTTACTTAAACATCCAAAAATTGATTCTGTTGTGGCTTTTCGATGCTTCTCTTATACAAACACATCCTGGAAACTATAAGCATGGCTTGCTTTATATATTCCTTGATTGAATAACATGTTCACATGTTTAATGAACTTCATAGTTACTATTAATACCATCAATGGGGCTTTATTACACCAATTCCCGCTTCTGAAAATTGTCATCCCCTTTCTTTTTCCCTCTGCTTTCCCTTTCTGGTTACTTAGTCATTTTTTGGAAAATTTATAGGTACGGGAGTTGGTAGATTCACGTCTTTAGATTTACACCGATACATTTATATCACCAGGCCAATCGACCACTTCCTTGTTTCATATTGAACAAATTTTTTGGATCACGGGTTCTCGGATAGGCGGGTTCAACATTGCGTTTCCATTTTTAAGTCACCTGCAAACAACACCCAGACTTCCTTGATCTACAAATTAGCAAACAAATTCCCCTTTTTCTCGTTTTCTTTTGCTTTCTATTTACTTGGTCCTTTTTCCGAATGTATCATCCTTTTATATACAAAAACCGAAGTTCCACAATATACAAATTAACCCTTGAAATCTGTCATTGTTTCCTGTTCTGTTTTACACATTTTGCAATCAACGGTTAGGGTAGATACAATTTGACCATTGGGCCCTCACGTCTCATGAGTAGATCTTGTGGACTTGTTTTCAAGGCCGTCAATATTCCCTGTTCCGAGTATGTCTCATGATTTTATATCACGAGTCCAACCAACCGCTTTCCCATTTCATACTTGGCCACTATTACCATCATCAATTCTTGACCAGGCTTGCTCAACATTGCATTTCCATTGTTTCGCTACCTACAAACAACACTCGAAATTCAACAATATACAAATTGACGGTCGAAATCTATCATTATGCCCTATTCCATGTTACACATTGTTCAGTCAAAAGTTCGGAGACATACAATTTGACCATCGACCCCTCACGTTTCCTAAATATATCTTGTGACCCTATTTTTCAAGCTCGCCCAACTTCTTTCCATACTTGGCCATTTCTTGGAATCTCTTCCACGGGTTGGTGGCTCGGTGGGTGGACAAATTGTGCAATGCTTAATCGCTCTTCGCCATCCATGCCACCTTCGTACTTATTTCTAGATATTCCATTATTAAGCTTTAATGCTAGTAGCTCATCATGAAGGAATCGTTAAGATTCTCATTAATGTCCAGAAGGCTGGAGAAGATTTGTCATTAATACGAATTAAACCAAGATTTGTGGAGAAGAGTGTTATCTTTTCCAAGTATTCATTTCAAGCATGATGCAATCTCTTTCATGCATCGGTCGGTTGGCTCCTTTATGAAATCTCTAATCCTTAATCTCTCTTCATCATCACCACCACCTTCACACTTTTTTCTAAATATGCAATTAGTAAGCTTTAATGGTAACAAATAATTGTGCACGAACCGTGGAGATTGTCATTGATCAATGAAAGACTCGAGGAGATCTTCCATTGATACATATTAAACCAATATTTGCATAGGTTTATATTATCCCTCCCCAATTTTCATTTCAAACATCATCTAGAGAAAATGGAAATTCTCGTTAACTTATGGCAGCAGTTCCACAACAGTTATGTCCAGATATAGTAAACTCCTTTGGGCATGATGGCCAGAGGTTCCAGTATTCCAGGGAATATTCTTACTACTCATCTACCTCCACCCAGGAGAAAAAAAGGAGATGGTCCCTTGGTGCACCGAGAGATATATTTCAAGCCAAAGAATTCTAAGCCAACCTCGTCTGCTCAGACAAATGCCTGCATTGATGGCTGAAGTAGAGGTTGATGCGATCAATTTCAAGACGGAAGAAGATGATCTGATGGACGATGATACAACAATGGATGATGGAAATGCATATGTTTTTCCCACTCTTGCGCCCAAATTGAAATCAACCATAATGGGGGGTACTTCTTGGCTTGACGATGGAGGCTCTGACAACACCAAAAGAAGGGGTTTCAAAAAATAAAATGATGATGAATGCAATAGCCACTTTGCAGCTCGAAAGTAGGAATTCCAGAGGTCCAAATTAGTCTGTTTTGGGAGGAAGTCTTTCACTATAAGGAAATGATCTATTGATGCTCCTAGAGATATATTTCAAGCCAAAAAATTATTCAATTGTGGGATGAATCTCCTGTTCTCTGGATATACAATTAACATCTTAGGGGATGAGGACTAGAACTCCCATTGGTGCAAGTCATATTCCTTCTAATCATATCCTTCCACCCAAAATGGACTAATTTGGGCCTCTGGAATTGCTCGTGCAACCTGTGTCCCTGAACTCTTCGACTGTGACGAGGTGGTTTCTTGGTGTGTCCTAAATTTCATTTTCAGGCTCTTCCATTTTCCCTGCAACGTTTTTCGTCTTCTTCATCACGAGAAGATTGTGAGAACTATGAATTTTAATGTAGGACTGTTGTTCATCTTCTTCAAGCCAAGGATTTATTCCACTCCGGAACCACTCTCATGTTTCTTTCTCGCCTCAGGTATTTTGCAAGATATTGAGATTGGGGCAGCGAACAATGACCCCCCGAGGAGAAGACTGCAAGTATTTCCTAAAAACAAACATGGTAATTAGTTTTGTATGCATGTTGAAGAGCATATCGATGGCTCCTACATGTTGCAGGTCATGTGCCTGTGTTTATGGAAAATATGTTCAATGTTTTGGTCCAAATAACTCGGTCCAATTTCTATGGATAGATATACATTCCCCAATATATATATATATATATATATATATATATATATTAATGGATTTACTATTACAAAATTTGCCTTGGAGTCCTAGTTGCTACTTCTTTTATGAATTTAACACCTCTTCTCATTGTCATGGTTCAATAGTCTAGTAGTTATTCGATATTGTATTGGCTCAAGTAATTTGATCTAAAATGGAGTTGTTGGCCCTTGACCAAGTTTAAAAGTACTTGGTCATACTTGACCACTTTTGGGGACTGCGACAACTTGCCAAGGAAGGAGCGCAATGGGAAGCAGAAAATAAGGAAGCAAGACCTATTTTGGGGTCCATTTTAGGGTTTTGGGTTGATGTAATGGGAATGGGATGTCGGCCCGTGGGTTTACCCACGTTTAGGCCCATTTTGTAATCTATAAATAGTCAATGTAGATAGTAAGATAAAGAGGAGATAGTAATGTAGTACATCTATGTGATGTATGAATGAAAGCTTAGTGCTAGTCATTGGATCTGTGTGATCGGATGTATCTTAGAGTGCTCTGTGCATGAGATTTTAGAGCTAAGTGCAGGTTGTTATAGTTTGATACTGAAGAGCAAGGAAGAAGGATCTAGCGAGCTTCATAGATCTTATGTCCTGTGCAAAGTAAGGGTCATTAGAGATCTATGTTATAACTGCTTGACCAAGATAATATAAAGAAGACTTTGTGGATGTAGCCCCAAGGTGGGGGTGAACCACGATAACTGTGTGTATAGTGTTTTGTGCTTCGCTCTTATGTATTTATCTCTTTCTTGGTTAAGTGCTTGATGTGATTAAGTAGACCTATTTATGCTCTGTGTTGTTGATGAGTGAATGAACATTAGATCTAATATATGAGATGCTTAGTGCTTGATCTGCTGAATCTAACCTATATTTCTCCAAATAAGTACTGAATCATTATTAGTATAGTATTCATTGTGATTCTCTGTTCCTTCTGTGAAGTATATTAATGAATGTATGCTAAGGAATAACTGATGCTAAGTGAGTTGTATGAAAGATAATCACATATCTGTGTCCCAGCTAAGGTTGCAGACACCTGAGTCTTACAACCATCCCTGCTTCTACCTCGGGTGAGACTTCATCTGCTTCACGTGTGTTGCCGAAAGGGCCGGTAGTTAGGGATTTGTTCATGCGCTCTTGAGCATTGAAACCTGGGTCTACCCCTATGCCAAAAAATGGTTCTGTTGTTGGGACTGGAACTGTGATTGTTGGGAACTGAAGAAGAAGAATATTTTCATGAAACAAGCTATGTGCGTCGATATATTTCTCTAGTGCGTAGTGTTCTGTTTGACCTGTGAAGATTTGTGCCAGGAAAAGAGGTCAGATCTGAATAAAAGAAGTCAGATCTATGAAGAAAAAGGTAAGATCTGTAAGCTCTATGCCTTGATAAAGGTAAGAATAGTTAAAAGTATTAGATCTGGAAGCTTTGTGCTCTGCATAAGTAAGAGAAGTGAATTTTTTTGTTTCTAAAGCATGGATCTAGGTATGTTTGATAGATTCTGTCCTAGCTTCAAAACTAGGGAATTAATAGATGAAAGAAAGCTTGATATGAATAGATCTGATAAGTATAGTGATAGATATGTTATACCTATGCATCGAAAGAATGTTTGGACTAACAAGTGGATGCTGGATCCTACAAAAAAAAAATTGCAGGCTATCCACCATGATCCTGGTGCACAGTACAAAAGGAGTTGGGGAACATATAAACAGATGAAAAGATTAACCGTCTATTATAGTTGTAGATGATCAAGATATCTTGCTAAAGAATTCCCTGGGAGAATACCTAGTTTCCTCTGTTGTAAGGCTATGGACCACGAAGTATTGGATTTCCCTAGAATGATTTCTAGGCTTGAGAAGCTGAATATGGAACAAGCAAACCCTGAGGAAGATCAAGAGGCCAATATTATAGCAGAAACCTAGAAATAATAAGAAAAGATATTTCTACAGATGAAAGATACCTTGAATGACCACCGACATGTTAGGCTATCAGAGATATTCAAAGAAAATGAGAAAATCGAAGCAAGAATAGGGGACTTTGACATTCAATGTACTCTTGATGAAGAAGTGCAAGTGAACATTATGCCAGAAAGAACTTGGGAAGCTATAGGGAAGCCTGCCATGACCCCTTCCCTAGGAGGAACAATTTTATTCAGAGGGAAGCTAGTAAACCTATGTGGAAGGCTCGCCCAGATACCTATGACTGTCAATGGAACTTCAATAGTGGAATACTTTTAGATCATTAAATTTGTTGAATACAACACCCCATTTACCATGCTCATAGGAAAACCCTGGATTGATAGAGAACAGGCCAGAGGAAGAGAAGAAGAAAAAGTTTTGGAGCAGAAGAAGCAAGAGTTAAAAGACTTTATGACCAGAAGGATTGCACACTTGATTGAAGAACAGAACAGAAGATCACATATATTTAATATTAGTACCTCCGATGTCGAAGCTAAGAGAACACTTGAGGATCCACAAAAGATTGAGTTACCTATTTTTGATACAGAAGATGTATTATCAAGGAACCTTAAGAAATATTTTTCACAGCGTGAAGTAACTAAGACCACAGAAGATAAACATAAGAATGGTAAAAGCATTACTGAGACAAAACTCACTAGGAAGAAGGCTAGGAAGTTAAGAAAGAAAAGGGATAATACTATAAGGTTACAAGAGGTTCTAGAGGACACTTCACAGCAAGAAGAATTGCAGAATGGGAGCTTCACCGAGATATCAAAACAACGACATAGAATACTTTTCCATGAAGAAGCAATAGAGTCGTTGGAACCAATATACCCATTTGACCACCGCTCTGAATGGATCGAAAAGTAGTTATGGGTTACCACTAGACCATTGGATAGCACCAGAATAGATAGAACAGAGTTAATGAAGGCCCCATGTCTGTTGTAAGAAGACCATTGCTGAGATTGCCTACTTAACCTGTCACGCCATGCACCGAAAATACTTTTTTCTAACTAAGAATCTGAGCGTGAACCCTAATATTTACTTACCTTGAGATCATTACCTTACTATTCACTATCATCTCTGAATTCCTTTTGCACCCGAGCCAGCTGACCCAATTTTGTATGTCGAATGAGCTCAGCACTGCTGAGAAAATTGTTGAAGAAGTTATAGTTGATTTAATGGCTGAGAGAGTCATGTCATAATGTGGACTGTCTACAGGTGTACAGGCATTGTCCTTGAGCGTACTACTAGCTTCCCCCCTACACTACTCGAGAAGGACCATCCCAATCGCCTTCGGAAATATGATCTAAGATAGGAAAACTTCGCCACTGTGAAGATGATCCCAATCATATTTCCTAAATATATCCCACCACTAAGCAGACTAGTGAATTGAGACTCTGTACCCAGAGACTTTGACTATGTTGTAGTCACTACGTACCTCCCGAAAGGGGTGTGCGCAGTTCATGTTGATCATGAGAAGCTCACCACATTGAAATTCAGTGATTTTAACCTTGGAGATCACAAGGTATACAGTATGCTATCCCCACACAAGTATTTGACTATTACAAAAGGAAAGAACCCAAAGAGTGTACCGCAACAATGGACCCATAAACTTGCGCAGTCAACCCTCCTCAACGTAATGAAGATTCCACATTTCGGGAGGCATCAAGAAGTAAATTCTTGTGTTCGACTGTTGTTGTCCTGCTACCACGGAGGATACCTATGGTTAGACAGGCGCATCACCATGGATCTGATTCTAATCAATTGGATCACTGGGCTAAGCATGCAGGGCCCTGACCCACAGGACTTTTACCCTGGAAAGACCGCAGATTGTGCTCTCACTCAATGAATAAAAGACACATATGGAGATCTGGAGAAAGGAACGTGAGGTTACAAGGTATCCTCCATTGAGAATGCAATAGTACACTTTGGTTTCGAGTTGGTTGTAGGAAAGTTAGTCCAAACAAATAGACCTACACAGGTGACCAGATTTGTAGTTGACCTCACAGGGAAGTGCATGGAGGGACTACAAATGAACTGGGTGAAATACCTTATAAATCAACAAGATCTTGACTGTAGAAAAGAACAGGACCAATGGTATGATTTCCACTTTAGCTGGTTTCTCATACTCATTGCTTTCATCATGTGGGAACTGCCCGAGGGAGCCACATTTCCAGAGATCGAACCCTTCAAACCCCTAGCCATGAAGTTCTGTACGATGTGGTACTCCAGCAACATGAGAAAACAGTGGCAGTCCAATGCCATCTTCCATGTGTACTACACTCAGTTGAGGAATTCCATTTAGTCTACACCATGCATTACACCCAACATTCTTCATAGGTTTCGACCTTTGATGAAATTCAGCACAGATCATCAATTCACCTACATCACAATGCGCCCAAACGAGCACAAACAACAACTCCAGTCATATTACAAGCTGACAGAAGATGACCTGGAGGAGATTAACAGGGAATGGTCGAAAAACCTCCTTGTTGCAGCAGACCCCACAGAGATGTCCAATGTAGATAGCCCTGAAGCTATGCCAGATACACTAGGACCGCGCAAGACTAAGAAGGATGTGGAAGTTGAACAGAAAAAAGGGAGGTGATGATGAAGAACTAGGGGGCACAGAAGTTGAAAAGAAAAAAGGTGAGGTTACCCCGCCTAGGGACGAGGCATATCCCTCCAAGAAAAGGAAGATTACCCCACTGAGGCCCTCATCTAGAAAGAAAACTAAGGCCACCTAGAACACACTTAAGACTACGCTTACCCTGGATGATTTTGACTTCTTAATTGCCGCGCTGATGATGTTTCATTAGAGCTCGCAGAGAAGTAAGAAGCAAAGCAAGAGGAACTATTCTGCCAGATCACGAGCGAATTCAAAGAAGTGCAGTAGGCACTTCAGTCCAGCCAAGAAGTTTCTACGATGTCGTTAACAATGGAAATATCAGGAACAAGTGATGAGCCCACACAATTATGCCAGATCACTGAGAAAGTTGAAGCTCGCCTTTGACGAGCTCAAGAAGACATAGTGAAAGCCACCCAGGATTTGGTGCAAGCACAAAGCACACATGAAGAGCAATGGAGAAAGGTAGAACAAGAGTAGCTTGACTTACAAGAGAAATGGGAGGAGGAAAAATCCCAGTTACAGTAGAGCAAGGACCAGTTGCTAGTAGAGAAACTTGAAACACAAGAAAGAGTTCACAAGGCACTGCGCTCTATGAGGATCATAGAAGTGAATATGGAAGATCGTCTTCCACAGAAGGTGACCCAATTGGAAGCAGTAATCCAACAACTTCAACAGCGCAACACGGATCTGGAGCTCCACACCATGCCTGAGACACCCCAAGAGATAAGAGATATAAGAGAGGCCACTGCTCGAAGTGTAGTCGACCGATTAAAAACTTTGGCTTCGGAATGTAGGCAGCTAAGTACCAGAAGAACCCAAACCTATGAAACCCTCATAGACAATCTAGAATTGCAAACATTGGAGGCATAGCTCCACAAAGCAAAGCAGCATGCAGATGTGCTACAAGCATAGCTGAAGTCCGTGACCCCAGTCGAAAGAATGAAGAGGTTCGCAGAGAAACGCACAACCCAACAACAAGTACACACGCTGCAAAGTAAAGTAATGGACGTCTCTCAATGACTACAACCACTCCAAGAGAAGGCATGCCAACTGTTCGTCAAACTTGAAAGTCAAGGAGATAAACTCGAACAGGGTATCATCACTACAAAACAACGCCTGGAAGGACCACTCAATGACACAGTAATCCAGGAATTTACTAAACAAGAGGTTTTCGCACTGCAGCAGGTCGAAGCCGCTCGAGCCAAGCTTGAGGCGTTCGAAGCTGAATTGATCAGACCTGAGTGACTAGGGACGAGTCACGGGTGAGTGTTGGGGGCCTGTTGGCCCTTGACCAAGTTTAAAAGTACTTGATCATACTTGACCACTTTTGGGGACTGCGACAACTTTCCAAGGAAGGAGCGCACCGTGAAGCAGAAAATAAGGAAGAAAGACCTATTTTGGGGTCCATTTTAGGGTTTTGGGTTGATGTAACAGGAAAGGGATGTCGGCCCGTGGGTTTACCCATGTTTAGGACCATTTTGTAATCTATATATAGGCAATGTAGATAGTAAGATAAAGAGGAGATAGTAATGTAGTACATATATGTGATGTATGAATGAAAGCTTAGTGATAGTAATTGGATATGTGTGATTGGATGTATCTTAGAGTGCTCTGTGCATGAGATTGGAGAGTTAAGTGCAGGTTGTTATAGTCTGATGTTGAAGAGAAAGGAAGAAGGATCTAGCGAGCTGTGCATATCTTTTGTCTTGTGTAAAGTAAGGGTAATTAGAGCTCTGTTTTGTAACTTCTTGACCAAGATAATATAAAGAAGACTTTGTGGACATAGCCCCAGGGTGGGGGTGAACCATGGTAATAGTGTGTATAGTGTTTTGTGCTTTGCTCTTATGTATTTATCTTTTTCTTGGTTAAGTTATTGATGTGATTAAGTAGCCCTAGTTATGCTCTGTGCTATTGATGAATGAATGGACATTAGATCTAATATATGAGATGCTTAGTGCTTGACCTGTTGAATCTAATCTATATTTCTGCGAATAAGTACTGAATCATTCTTAGTATAGTATTCATTGCGATTATCTGTGCCTTCTGCGAAGTATATTAATGAATGTATGCTAAGGAATAATTGATGCTAAGTGCGATGTAAGAAAGATAATCACAGATCTGTGTCCCAGCTAAGGTTGCAGACACCTGAGTCTTGCAACTACCCCTGCCTCTACCTCTAGTGAGACTTCATCTACTTTGCAGGTGTTGCTGAAAGGGTCGGTAGTTAGGGCTTTGTTGGTGCGCTCTTGAGCATTGAACCCTGGGTCTAGCCCTGTGCCAACATGAGCATTTAACAATTATATGACAATGCATTGTGTCGATCCATCAGGATTTTATGGAAACAAAAATGAATTTCAGACAATTTCAAACCAACGTTCAATTCTCTTTGTAATGCAGATAGAACATAGAAAGACCAAATCAAAATGCGACAGTCCAGGCCCTGCCATAGAAATTTAGTTTTCATCTCAGCCTTGCTAAGAAAACTATTTCTTATTTCCCTTTCTCTTGCTTGATTCCTTTAGTCTGAAAGGGAAAATTTTATTAGTTGTCCATCCCTTAGCCTCTATTTGAGAATTTTTTACTTTATTA
Source organism: Picea engelmannii (assembly GCA_009831015.1). NCBI lineage: Eukaryota > Viridiplantae > Streptophyta > Pinopsida > Pinales > Pinaceae > Picea > Picea engelmannii. The sequence continues at coordinate 398,061 of ML782046.1, forward strand.
ATGAAATTACCAAATTTCTTGTTCGCAAATTAAAAAAAAAACTGATATATGGTGGTTGTAGTCAAATGGGACTATGAAATCAACTGCAATATTAAAATTCAAGATCATCATTGTTGTTTCTAGACATGCAATTATTAATCTTTAATGCTAACGACCCATCATGCAAGAAGTTTAATACTTAAGTTAATATGTTAAAGTCATGGAAGAATGTATCAAGAACACAATTACTCCCACAAGTTGCAATAAAATCTAATCTTCAACAAAGCATTTGCTCACACCCTTTTTAATGGTACAAGCGTAATAGAAAATGAATAAGTGGATAAAGTATTGGAATAGAAAATGATGGTTTTGCAACAATGGGGATTTTTTGAAACCAATTCCCGCTTACGAAAATTGCCCCCCGTCTTTCTATTTTCCCACTCTTTTATCCCCTGTAGTTTCTCTTTCTGGTTACTTAGTTGTTTTTTCCGAAAATGTCTTGTTGCGTAGGTTGGAAGATTCACACGTTCACATTTTCATGCATGCTTTTATATCATGATTCTGACCGAGCACTTCCCCTTTCTCTAAATTGCACTTCCATTGTTCCATGACCTACAAGCAACACTTCATCTTCTATGATATGCAGATTTACTTATGGACTCCCACATCATCCCCTCTTCCGTGTTACACATTTTGCACTGAAATGTTCTGATACATACAATTTGACAATCGGGGCCTTACGTCTCCTCGTGAACTCTTGTCACCCTATTTTGAATCCCATCTAACCGCTTTCCACACTTGACCATTTCTTGATATCTCTTTCGTGGATCGTCGAGTTGTCGGGTTCAGGAAATTTCCAATTTCTAGTTGATGTTTCCCGTGCCCACTACCTTTAGACTTCTTTCCAAGTATATGCAATAAGTATACAACTTCTCTAGAAACATAAAGAAAATATCTTGCCAAGAAATGGATTATCTATTGCATATTTGAATATATTGGACCTTCTTTTCCCTCTTCTATACTTAACCAAATTCTCATTTGTTTTTCCCCTCTACTCTCTCTTTCTGGTTACTTAGTCATTTTTCCAAAAATGTCTCAATGCATGCATTGGTGGACTCACATGTTCACATTTTCACTCGTGATTTTATATCGCGACTTTGACCGACCACTACCCATTCCATGCCTAGCCACTTTTCAGATCACGGATTCCTAGGAAGGCGGGCTCTATATTGCACTTCCATTTTTCTGTGACCTACAAACAACACCCGAACCTCTACGATATACAAATTTACTGTTGCACTCCCACATCATACCCTCTTTCATGATACACATTTTTCACATGAAAGTTTTGAGACCTTCAATTTGATCTTTGGGTCCTCACGTCTCGTGGGGAACTATTATCACCCCATTTTGAAGCCCCTGCATCCTCTTTCCATATTTTTCCATTTCTTGGAATCTCTTTCACACCTCCAATTCCATACTTACCCGACTTTTTTCACTTGTAGGTTCCTAGACAGGCGGAATGCACTTCAAGTGTTCCTTGACCTGCAAAAAACCCTCCGGCTTCCACGATATACAAATTGACTTCCAGACTCCTACATCAGCCCCTCTTTCGTGTTACACAATTTGAACTCAAAATTTCCAATCAATAAAATTTGACCGTTGGGGCCTCACATCTCCTAGAGAACCCTTTTTAGCCTATTTTGAAGCCCCACCGCTTTCCACATGGCCATTTCTTTCAATATCTTTAGTAGATCGTCAAGTTGGCGGGTTCAAACAATTTCCAATTCCTAGTCGATGTTTTATGTGCTCACCACCTTCGCACTTCTTTCCAAGTATATGAAATAAGTATATAACTTCTCTAGAAAAATGTAGAAAAGATCTTTCCAGAAAATGGGATATCTATTACAGATGTAAATATATTAGCCCTTCTTTTCCATATTCTATACTTAACCAAATTCTCGTTTCTCTTTTCCCTGTACTTTATCTTTCTCGTTACTTGGTCATTTTTCCAAAAATGTCTAGATGTGCGGGTTGGAAGACTCGTGGGTTCACATTTGAACTTGTTCTTTTATATCATGACTCCGACTGACCGCTTCCCCATTCCATACCTAGCCACTTCTTCGACCGTGGATTCTCAAGTAGGCGGGCACTAGATTGTACTTCTATTGTTTTGTGACCTGCAAACAACACCCTAACTTCTGTGATATACAAATTTACAATTGGACTCTCACATCATACCCTCTTCTATGTTACATAGTCTTCTTATCATCCCCTCTTCCGTGGTACACATTTTTCACTCAAAAGTTCCGATACATACAATTTGACTGTCGGGTCCTCACATCTGTTGTGGAACTATTGTCACCCCATTTTGAAGTCCATCCGTCCTCTTTCCATACTTTGCCATTTCTTCTAATTTCTTTCATAGATTGTCGGGTTGGCAGGTTCACGAAATATCCAATTCCTAATCGATGTTTCCTATGCCCGCTCCCTTTGCACTTCTTTCCAAGTATGAAATAACTAAGGTTTAATGCTAACAACTCACCATGCCTCGAGGATACCATCATAATAATTGTTCCTACATAACGTGTACATAAACATCTAGAAAATATCCTTTCGGGTAATGGGATATCTATTACAAATATTTACCAACTTTTTCGTTTGTGGGTTCCCAGGAAGGTGGGTTCAATATTTCCCTTGCATTGCTCTGCGACCTGCAAACAACACCTAGAATTTTGCAATATACATGCAGAAAAGATCTTACCAGGTAATGGGATATCTATTACAAATTTTAATATATCAGTGAAAACAAGTCTGACCAACCGTTTCCCTATTCCATACTTACCCACTTTTTCAATTGCGGGTTCCCATACAAGAGGGATCAAAATTTCCTTTCCATTGTTCCACAACTTGCAAATAGCACCCAAAATTCCGCAAATATACAAAAAGTCCATTGGACCACCCCATCATTCACTTTTCCCTTTTACGCCTTTTGCAGTCAAAATTTCCGAGACATGCAATTTGACCATTGGGCCCTCACCTCTCCTCACAGTTCCATGTAACCCTATTTTGAAACCCGTCCAACCGCTTTTCATAATTGGCCATTCCTTACTTGCTCTTCCCCATCCCCATCATCTTCACACTTGTTTATAATAAAAAATTGTTTAGAAAAACATTAATATATATATATATATATATATATATATATATATTATAAAGACATATAATTTCATCGTCGGGCGCTCACCTCTCCTCCATTTCACTTGCAACCCTACTTTCAACCCTGTCTGATCGTTGTTCATACTTATGTATATATAAAAGAGTCTTACTTATAATAAAAAAGATTATATATATATATATATATATATATATATATATGATCCTGGCCGGTTAATTTCTGTACATATAATGCATACATCTCTAGTTGTTGGTTGGGCCGGTTCAATGACTGTGTACGAATTAGCTGTTTTTGATCCATCTGATCCTGTTCTTGATCCAATGTGGAGACAAGGTATGTTTGTTATATGTATATGTATATACATATACATATACATATACATACACACACACACACACACACACACACACACACACACACACACACACACACACACACACACA
>ML782046.1:401710-434479 GCA_009831015.1 Picea engelmannii
GAATTTGACCATCGGGTGCTCACCTCTCCTCTGTATCGCTTGCAACCCTACTTTCAAGCCCTTCCGACCATTGTATATAAAAGAGTCTTATTTATAATAAAAAAGATTATATATATATATATATATATATATATATATATTATGTGTGTGTGTATATATAAGGTCTTATTTCTAGGTATGCAATTAGCAATATTTAATGCTAAACAAGGATTTGAGGAGGTCTCCCATTAATACGCATTAAACGAAAATTTCTGGAGGGTTATATTATCCCTTCCGAGTGTTAATTTCAAACATCATGGAATGTCATTTGCACGTCGTCGAGTTAGCTTGTTCACGAAATATTCAATCCTTAATTCTGAAAATGAGTCTGATCGACCGTTTCCCTATTCCATACTTAGCCACTTTCCTAGAATTCCACAAATATACAAACCGACCACTGAACTGCCCCATCATGCTCTCTTCTATTTTACACGTTTTGCAGTTAAAAATTCCGAGACATAAAATCTGACCGTCGGACACTCACCTCTCCTGGGTAGCCCCCTTAACCTTATTTTGAATCCCGTCCAACCACTTTTCATACCTTGCCATTCCTTGCTTTCTCTTCCCCGTCTCTGTCACCTTCGCACTTGTCTATAATAAAAAAATGTTTATATATATATATATACTTTTTTCTAAATATGCAATTAGTAAGATTTAATGATAACGTCTCATCGTGCAGGAACTGTATAGATTGTCATTGATGAGCAAAAGGCTCAAGGATATCTCACATTAATATACATTAAACCAAGATTTACAGAGGGTTATATTATCCCTTCCAAGTGTTGATTTCAAAATCATGGAATTTCGTTCACATGTCGTCGGGTTGGCACATTCACGAAACCTCCAATCCTTAATTTCTCTTCACCGTACCCGCCACCTTTGCACTTCTAAGTATGTAATAAGTAAGCTTTACTGCTAACAGCTCATCATGCATCACCCATAGAGATTGTCATTAATGAGAGAAAGGCTCGATGAGTTTTCCCATTCATAGGCATTGAACTAACATTTGCGGAGGGTTATATTACCGCCTTCAACTGTTCATTTCAACCATCGTCTAGAGAAAACGAACATTCTCATAAGCTTATGGAACCAATGCGACAACATTTCTATGGAGATACAGTGAACATCTTCAAGTGCGAGGACCAGAACTTCCAATGGTCCAAGGCATATTCTTATTACTCATCCCCTACCGCCCATAACGAAATAATTTGGACCTATGGGATTACTCGTGTGGGTTGTGTCCCTGAAGTTTTTGACTGTAAGGAGCTAGTCTCTTGGTGCACTGATAAATATATTTCAGGCCAAAGAATTATTCCACTGCGGGACCACTCTTCTATTTATTTGTCACCTGAGGTCTTCCATTAGATGTTAAGATTGTCGGAGCCAACATTGACGTTTAAAGGAGAATATTCCAAGTAGTTCCTAAGAAATCATAATAAAGGGTTGGACCTCTTGCCCGAGTTCTTGGAATACCCAATAATAGTTCCTGAATATATCACAAGCTTCCAGGTTAGTTCATTTAGAAATCCATTTCGGGAAATTGCCTGACTGTTTACAAGAATAACGGGACAGGAATCCACAACAACTATTTCCTGCATGGTTCTTTATATTTTGTATTTCACAGTCAAGGAACAAGCCATTTTTTATTAGGGGAAGCTAATTTCCCATGGAATTTGTTCCCAATTGTCAAGCTTCAAAAAGGACAAGAAATTTTATATGTCATCCTACTTGGTTTTTGTGATAGCACATTGCTGCCAGTTTCCAAAAATATCTCTGTCCAAGAAGGTAAACTGGGAATTCGACCCAGTAATGTTCTGGTACCAGGCCTTATGGAAGCACAAGGCCTCCCACTATTTTTATGAGGTTTTTAATGACTTTGTGTCTGTTTTCAAAGTTTTGTTGTTAGGAGAAGATGCTCCCCGCATATCTGACCAGGAAACCAGGTTTTTGGATAGGAAGGGGGCACTTGAACATATGAATAATTACACTGTGATAAGGATTTTTGGCTCCAAGGAAAAACCTTCTCTCCTTCCATATCACATTACAGACATAATGCTTGTTATAGAAATAACAAGGAAATACAACTACTGGTTGCATCTATTCCATGAGAAGAGAAAAAAGAAGTTCATTCCTATGTCTTGGAAAGTCAGGGACTTCGTGTTGAGGAACATCAACAAAATTGACAAATTCGCAGACCATTTCAACAACTTGAACCTAAGATATGATGAAATCCTAAGAGGGTTCAACCCTAATAATTGTTTTTTAAAACATTTACTAACACTTTGCCTCGACAATTATTTTTTCAAAAAACACCTGAGAGAAAACAGAGACACTGGCGACAACGATGCTCCTACTTCTGATGCTAATGCCCTAGATACGCTGCAAAGCACCATTGAATTGTACAAGAAATAGGGAAAAGGCCCCAGTGAGAAGAGTGTTCAATCGGTGGATAAAATTCCCAAAAGTACAACATCCTGGAGCATCGCTCCAACATCCCACCACAACAAGAAAGAAACTCAGAATTCTTCAAACGGAGGAGGAGATAATGCACCGCCTCACCCTAAAATTGATAGTTCTTGTTATCACTATGTAATTTGCCCAAGGCTATGGGGGAAGTCATAGAGGAAACATAAAAACCACTTTGATTCTTGGATTTATCCCTCCAAGACTTAGAGAGGGATCTCTCTGTCTGATATAACTTTGTTTGAAGAGGATATTAGGCTAGTTTGATAGAACATAGGATTTGTTTTTAGGAATTGGGTATGGGCAGAGAAGAGAAACCATGGGCTATGGAGTCACTACAATGAATGATCAAAAATCCATGTCAATAGGCTAATATTTGCAGGGAAAGGTAGACAACTCACTGGATCCTTTAATTTAAATGAAATGGGTGAGATGGAACAGGTCAAGAAATCCAATTAAACACAGAGAAACTAAGAATTCTGAGTTTAATCTTCAGTGGAAAACATAAAACCTATGCCAAGCCAGAGATAGAGGGCACATTAAAACCAATTTTGTTCTTAATATTCTCGGAATAATTCAGAGGCATACATTAATTATGATAATAGAGAAACAAATTTACAAAGAGGGTCGCACATCACCAGTCGAAATAGTCACAAGAATCCTACAACATAGCATTGTATTATTGAATTGATGAAAATACAAAAAGCTCAGTGAGTTGTTTTACAAAAACTAAATCATGGTCCTCTGACTCATCCTCCATTCATCTTGAAAGCATAGGCTTTATATCCTTTGCATCAAAAACATAGATCCTATCAAACAGGGACTAAAATACTAAAAATAATACAAGATCAAACGGTTTCCACAAAAATAGGATCGGATCCTATCTTAAGGGGCCAAAATCCTATCAAAAATGTCACTTTCAAATTCCTTCTTTGATAGCTGGGCAATCTTGGCCGAAAATAGAAAAAATCCCTAAAAATATTGAACTGTCCGCCATGAAAACCTTGCCGAATTTCTACAAAAAACGGGGTCTACACAGAGATTTGTTTCTCTTTAATTCTGACACCTGGGAAAAAACTGAAGGAGTTTGTTGTATATGGGAATGTTCTGGACAAAAAACTCCTTCAAGTTCTCCAAATTTTCCTCCATCTCACCGAAACACCTCCCGTAAAATTAGGACTGCAACAGGAAAATGAAAAACTGAAAAAATGGGCCTTGAAGATGGCTTCGATTCTCCCTTCTCATGGAACCCGTGAAAAAACTGAGAGAGATTTTTGTTCTTCATCCCATTACGGAGAAAAAACTCTCTTGGTTTCACAAAATTAGTTTTCGTTCGCTCGGAATCTATTTCGAAAAAAGACATACTGAACAGGTAAAAAAGGGCGATTTTTAAAAAATATTGGGGAAAGTAGTTTTGTTTTGGGAAGGGGGTATTGCAGACCCCCCCTTAGGTGGTAAGTGGTTTGGGGGGGGGGGTCTGCTGTCCTGTGGAGCTGACACCTATCCAAGGGGTGGTTTTATAATACAACCCATTCTGGACCCCCCACTCTCGTTAAGTTTCAGATGGCAAGGGGGGGTCCAGAATTTTTCTTATCCATTGATTTGTTTTATGGGATGTGATTGTATGCATGAAGTTGGGTGGGTAGGACTTAGGATAGTGTTTTAGTTGTTTAATTTTTTGTTTTTTATTTATTTTGATTTTTGTTTTATGTTTGTTTTATTTACGTTTATTACTTTGTTTTGTTTTAATTTTAATTTATTTCATTTATTGTTTTATTTATTATGTGTGGTTTAGTTTAGTTTCTATTTGTGTTTTTTTATTGTTTATTATTTTGTTTTTTTAATTAATTTAAGTTTGGTTTATTTTAATGCTTTGTATTTTGTTTATTAATGTTTGATTTTTATTGAATGTTTATATTAATAAACTAACCTAACTATTAACAAACTAATTTAATAATTAATCATTAATTAATTAATAATTAATTATTCATAAGACTAATCTAGTCTAACTATACTAAACCAATTGATTTTTCTTTTAACCTAATTTTGTTTATTTGGGTGAGTGGCGGGTGAGGCGTACTCAATGGGTCGAAAAGACAAGGGAGTGAGGGCACAGTGGAGGATGAAGGATGCAACAGGGTGATGGAGGATCAGGCGAAATGGATGGAGGGGAAAAAGGGGTCAACCAAGCTAGAAGTATTCATCATGGGGGCAATCCAAAATCAACAGTCAAAGAATCGAGTTACCTATAATTATAGGACCCCAACTTAGTCTCCACCTGGGGATGGCAGCTCTTTTAGGAGGTGTCAAGAACCATTGAATTGTGAACATGCAGACCTGTGCTTTATTTTTTGGGCTAACCCCAAAATCTTATTCTGCAACCTGGACCTGTTTTGATCTTGCAAATGAAACCAAATCAAAATGAACACTGTTGAAAAAGAGATGCTCGGAATGCTGAGCTTATTCACATTCTCCTACCTACCCTATACTACTGAAAATCATGCTAAATCAAATAATACAAAAATGCCAATGAAGCTAATCAAGTAGTTGTTGATACCAGTGGACTGCTTGACTGCTTGTTAGCACAGTAAAAAAGGCAGCCTAACCTTTTTCCCATAGATTCAAAACTCTAAAGTGTAATGGCCGCTATTGAAGACATGATTGATCTTTATAATAGAGACCTCGACAATCCCAAAGAACCAAAGTAATTCCAGGGATATATTGGGGCTCTCCAGTGAAGAATTTCTCCATATAGGTGGCTATAGTATCAAGGTAGAACTGACATGTTCCTTGATATTCAAACTTAACCAACTCAACTTCATGATTTGATGCTATGGTTGTGCTATTTGCATCCTCATGCAGTTCATGACATGGCTGCAACTTTTATGATGGGTTCTGAAATGATGCTTCTACTGAACACACCCATGTAGCTGATTGTCTGATCATATCCATATCATAACTATTTTTGAAATCATTGGGGGTAACTGAAAACTGACTTTGAAAACACAGATTATCCATAATATCAGCTATAGGATCATAAAATGTTTTAGATAATGGTGGCATTGGCTCTATTGGTTCTTTATGGCTTACATTGTGACTTTCAAGTTGAATCTGACCAAGATTCCCCCCCAAAATTTGAAATGAATTAAAGCATAGAGGCAATGAATCCAGATGGATCAGTTCATCACCTGTTTCGGGCTTCATGACTTCATCTAAGGTTTGACCTTCAAAAAGGGTCAAGGGTTGCACCTCTGGATCAACTTCCATGTCATCCATGTCATCTTCAATAGATGCATTAGAACATTCCTCTTTCTTACTATTTACAATATGATGGCAATGTTTCCTCAGGAGTGAGGCAAAACATAGGGCCAGGCAGTTTGCATTTTCTTGAAAATTTTCTGCATCTTCCTCCTTCCAATCATATGTTGTTGATTGCTTTGAACAGTCCACATCTATTTCATCCTCGTGATCATCATCATACTGATCAAACTTGGGTAGATTTTCAAAGTAAGGAATGTCATCAAACATGCACATCATATCAGCTGGTTGTTCCTCTGCAAGTTGAGATGGAGCTTCATCTTTGGCTACGTCGCAAATTGAATACATGAAAGAATCATTATCCAAACCATGGTACCAAGGGTGAGCTGCAAAATGTTTGGGAACCATGACCTTTTCATTCTCTGAGATCAATGGAACATGATGTCTTTGAACATCAATCTTTTCTCTTATGCTAATCTTCTGCATCATCTCTTCCATGGTGCTGGCCAGAATGTCCAGTTTAGCTTTTGAAGATTTCAGCTACTCCTTTTCTTTGTTCTTTCCCTTTGACATTTTGATCAACAAGTTGGTCTCCACATCAACTACAATGTTCTTCATTTCTTCGAGAGTTGAATTTTTCCTTTCTCTTAATTGGAATGCCATCTCAGGATTGAAGGCATCTGGGAAATACAAGTGGGTTGATCCTGGGGGTGGCCTTATATCAACAGCCATTTCATGATATACTTTATTAAAAATTTCTGAAAACTATTGTACTGTTTCCCTTGGTTGTCTTTTCAAATGGTCATACTCTTCTAGGATGAGAAAAACATTTCTTATGATCACCCATCAATCTAGGAAAGCTTGCACAAATTGATGGAAATTGTTAATGCTTGCAACTGGGATATTTTTAAACCAGTTCTTATCTTTACTTTGCAAAGACAGGGAAAACATCCCTATATATGCATAATAAGCTTCAACCTCATAAAGGTCAAGAAAATATTCAAACCTCTGGATGTGTTTTTCAGCAGTAATATTGGCATTCTCTCCATCAAACCTAAGCAGATTATTGGTGTAATTTGTAGGGAGGTCATGGAGGATAGGAGGCAAATATAGGGGCTTGTATATGTCTAGGATTTTTTTAGGTATAGGAGGTGAAGCAAGAGGCTTACAACCATCCGGATCTTTAGAAGGAGTAGGAGATAAAGCAGGAGGCTTATGTCAACCTAGGACTTCTACAAGTGCATTTGGGATGTGCATAGGTGTATGAGTATGTATATAATCTACAATTGTGGATCTGATATCTTGAGGATCATCAATTTGCATATGATCAATGTAATCTTTAGCAATATACTTTTGATCAGGCTTAGAAAAATACAAAACATAATTGCAGATAAAACCAAAGATGTCTTGAATGCAATTTGAGATTGAGTACCTGGTCTTTCTAGGCTGCTTGGCCATGCTTTAGGTTCTTCCTCTAGTGGAGTCTTTGAGTCAACACTGTCTAGAGCTGATTGGAGTCACCAAGTGAAATATTTCATCCTTCTTGTGTCTGATCACTCTCCACCATCAGTGATCAGATCTGGAACTTGAAGTACACTAATGGAGAAAGTTCCCCAGTACGGTCGCCATTATGTTACCACTCTGTAATTTTCCCAAGGCTGTGGGGGTAGTCATAGAGGAAACATAAAAACCACTTAGATTCTTGGATCTAGCCCTCCAAGACTCAGAGAGGTATCTCTCTGTCTGATATAACTTTGTTTGAAGAGGATATCAGGCTAGTTACGCAGAACATAGGATTTGTTTTTAGGAATTGGGTATGGGCAGAGAAGAGAAACCATGGGCTATGGAGTCACTGCAACGAACGATCAAAAATCCATGTCAACAGGCTAATATTTGCAGGGAAAGGTAGACAAATCAATGGATCCTTTAATTTAAATGAAATGGGTGAGATGCAACAGGTCAAGAAATCCAATTAAACACAGAGCAACTAAGAATTTTGAGTTTAATCTTCAGTGGAAAACATAAAAAATATACCAAGCCAGAGATAGAGGGTACATTAAAACCAATTATGTTTTTAATATTCTCGAAATAATTCAGAGGCAAACATTAATTGTGATAACAGAGAAACAAATTTACAAAGAGGGTTGCACATCACCAGTCGAAATAGTCACAAGAATCCTGCAGCATAGCACTGTAAAATTGAATTGATGAAAATACAGAAAGCTCAGTGAGCTATTTTACAAAATCTAAATCATGGTCCTTTGAATCATCCCCCATTCATCTTGAAAGCATAGGCTTTATATCCTTTGCATCAAAAACAAAGATCCTATCGAACAAGAACTGGAATACTAAAAATAGTACAAGATCAAATAGTTTCCACAAAAATAGGATCGGATCCTATCTTAAGGGGCCAAAACTCTATCAAAAATGTCACTTCGAATTCCTTCTTTCACATCTGGGCAATGTTGGCCGAAAATAGAAAAAATCCCTAAAAGTATTGAACTGTCTGCCATGAAAACCTTGCCGAATTTCTACAAAAGAAGGGGTCCGCATAGACATTTGTTTCTCCTTAATTATGAAACCTAGGAAAAAAATGAAGGATTTTATTGTATATGTGAATGTTTGGACAAAAACCTCCTTTGGTTTCACCAAATTTGCCTCCATCTCACTGAAAACACCTCCCGCAAAATCAGGACTACAACATGAAAATAAAAAACTGAAAAAATGGGCCTTGAAGATGGCTTCGATTCTCCCTGCTCATGGCACCTGTGAAAAAAATGAGAGAGGTTTTTGTTCTTCATCCCTTTATGGAGAAAAAAATTTCTCGATTTCTCAAAATTTGTTTTCGTTCACCTGGAATTTGTTTCGGAAAAAGACATACTCAACAGGTAAAAAACAACGATTTTTAAAAAATATTGGGGAAAGTGGTTTTTTTTTGGGAAGGCGGTATTCCGAACCGCCCTGAGGTGGTAAGTGGTTTTGNCCAAGGGGTGATTTTATAATACAACCCATTCTGGACCCCCCCCTCTCGTTAAGTTTTGGATGGCAAGGGGGGGTCCAGAATTTTTCTTATCCGTTGATTTGTTTTATGGGATGTGATTGTATGCGTGAAGTTGGGTGGGTAGGACTTAGGATAGTGTTTTAGTTGTTTAATTTTTTGTTTTTTTATTTATTTTGATTTTTTATTTATTTATGTTTATTACTTTGTTTTGTTTTAATTTTAATATATTTTATTTATTGTTTTATTTATTATGTGTGGTTTAGTTTAGTTTTTATTTGTGTTTTTTATATTGTTTATTAATTTGTTTTTTTAATTAATTTAAGTTTGGTTTATTTTAATGTTTTGTATTTTGTTTATTAATGTTTGATTTTTATTGAATGTTTATATTAATAAACTAACCTAACTATTAACAATCTAATTTAATAATTAATAATTAATTAATTAATAATTAATTATTCATAAGACTAATCTAGTCCAACTATACTAAACCAATGGACTTTTCTTTTAACCTAAGTTTGTTTATTCAGATGAATGGCGGGTGAGGCATACTCAATGGGTCAAAAAGACAAGGGAGTGAGGGTGCAGTGGAGGATGAAGGATGCAACAGGGTGATGGAGGATTGGGCGAAATGGATGGAGGGTAAAAAAGGGGTCAACTGAGCCAGAAGTCTTCATCATGGGGGCAATGCTAAATCAACATTCAAAGAATCGAGTTACCTATAATTATAGGACCCCAACATAGGCTCCACCTGGGGATGGAAGCTCTTTCAGGAGGTGTCAAGAACCATTGAATTGTGAACATGTAGACTGGTGCTTTATTCTTTGGGCTGATCCCAAAATCTTATTCTACAACCAATACCTATTTTTATCTTGCAACTGAAATCAAATCAAAATGAACACTGCTGAAAAAGAGATGCTCGGAATGTCGAGCTTATTCACATTCTCCTAACTACCCTATACTGCTGAAAATCATGCTAAATCAAATAATACAAAAATGCCAATGAAGCCAATCAAGTAGCTGTTGAGACTAGTGGACTGCTTGACTGCTTGTTAGAACAGTAAAAAAATTAGCCTGAAAAATTGCCCATAGATTCAAAACTGCAAAGTGTAATGGCCGCTGCTGAAAACATGATTGATCTTTACAACAAAGACCTTGAAAATCCTGAAGAAACAAAGTAATTCCAGGGATAGATTGGGGCTCTCAAGTGAAAAATTTCTCCATATAGGTGGCTATAGGATCAAGGTAGAACTGACATGTTCCTTGATATTCAAACTTAACCAACTCAACTTCATGATTTGATGCTATGGTTGTGCTATTTGCATCCTCATGCACTTCATGACATGGCTGCAACTTTTCTGATGGGTTCTAAAATGATGCTTCTGTTGAACACACCCCTGTAGATGACTCTCTGATCATATCCATATCATAATTATTTTTTAAATCATTGGGGGTAGCTGAAAACTGACTTTGAAAACACACATTATCCATAATATCAGCTATAGGGTCATAAAATGTTTTAGATAATGGTGGCATTGGCTCTACTGGTTATTTATGGCTTACATTGTAACTTTCAACTTGAATTTAACTAATGTTCCCCCTCAAAATTTGAAATGAAATAAAGAATAGAGGCAATGAATCCAAATGGATCAGCTCATCACCTGTTTTGGGCTTCATGACTTCATCTGAGGTTTGACCTTCAAAAAGGCTCAAGGGATGCACCTCTGGATTAGCTTCTGTGTCATCCTTGTTCTCTTCAACAGATGCATTAGAACATTCCTCTTTCTTATCGTTTACAATATGCTAGCAATGTTTCCTTAGGAGTGAGGCAAAACATAGGGGTAGGCAGTTTGCATTTTCTTGAAAACGTTCTGCATCTTCCTCCTTCCAATCATATGTTGTTGATTGCTTTGAACAGTCCACATCTATTTCATCCTCATGATCATCATCATACTGATCAAACTTGGGTAGATTGTGCAAGTAAGGAATTTCATCAAACATGCACATCATATCAGTTGGTTGTTCCTCTGCAAGTTGAGATGGAGCTTCATCTTCGGCTACGTCATGAATTGAATACATGAAAGAATCATTATCCAAACCATGGTACCAAGGGTGAGCTACAAAATTTTTGGGAACCATGACCTTTTCTTTCTCTAAGATCAATGGAACATGATGTCTTTGAACATAAATCTTTTCTCTTATGCTAATCTTCTGCATCATCTCTTCCATGGTGCTAGCCAGAATGTCTAGCTTAGCTTCTGAAGATTTCAGCTGCTCCTTTTCTTTTATCTTTACCTTTGAACTTTTGATCAACAAGTTGGTCTCCACATCAACTGCAATGTTCTTCATTTCTTCGAGAGTTGCAGTGTTCCTTTCTCTTAATTTGAATGCCATCTTAGGATCGAAGGCATCTAGGAAATGCAAGTGGGCTGATCCTGGGGGTGGCCTTATATCAACAAGAATTTCATGATATACCTTATTGAACCTTGCTGAAAATTGTTGTACTGTTTCCCCTGGTTGTCTTTTCAAATGGTCATACTCTTCTAGGATGAGAAAAACATTTCTCATGATCGCCCATCGATCTAGGAAATCTTGCACAAATTGATGTAAATTGTTCATGCTTGCAGCTGGGAGATTTTTAGGCCAGTTCTTAACTTTACCTTGCAAATACAGGGAAAACATCCTAATATATACAGTGTCATCTTCAACCTCATAAAGGTCAAGGAAATATTCAAACCTCTAGATGTGTTTTTCAGCAGTAATATTGGCATTCTCTCCATGAAACCTAGGCAGATTATTGGTGTAATTTGCAGGGAGGTCATGGAGGATAGGAGGAAAATATAGGGTCTTGTATCTATCTAGGATTTTGTCAGGTACAGGAGGTGAAGCAAGAGTCTTACAACCATCATGATCTTTAGCAAGAGTAGGAGATAAAGTAGGAGGCGTATGTCTCACTAGGACTTCTACAGGTGCATCTAGGATGTGCACAGGTGTATGAGTATGTATATAATATTCAATTGGGGATCTGATCTCTTGAGGCTCATCAATTTGTAGATGATCAATGTAATCTTCAGCAATATACTTTTGATCAGGCTTAGAAAAAGACAAAACATAATTGCAGATAAAACCAAAGATGTCTTGAATGCAATTTGAGCTTGAGTACCTGGTCTTTCTAGGTTGCTTGGCCATGCTTTAGGTTCTTCCTCCAGTGGAGTCTTTGAGTCGGCACTATCTGGAGCTGATTGGAGTCGTCAGGTGAAAGATTTCAGCCTTCTTGTGTCTGATCACTATCCACCATCAGTGATCATATCTGGAACTTGAAGTACACTACTGGAGAAAGTTTTCTAGTATGGTCACCATTATGTTATCACTCTGTAATTTGACCAAGGATATGGGGGTAGTCACAGAGGCAACATCGAAACCACTTCGAGTCTTGGATCTAGCCCTCCAAGACTCAGAGAGGGATCTCTTTGTCTGATATAACTTTGTTTGAAGAGCATATTAGGCTAGTTACATAGAACATAAGATTTTTTTTTAGGAATTGGGTATGGGCAGAGAAGAGAAACCATGGGCTATGGAGTCACTACAACGAATGATCAAAAATCCATGTCAACAGGCTAATATTTGTAGGCAAGGTAGACAACTCACTGGATCCTTTAATTTAAATGAAATGGGTGAGACGAAACAGGTCAAGAAATCCAATTAAACACAGAGCAACTAAGAATTCTGATTTTAATCTTCAGTGGAAAACATAAAAACTATACCAAGCCAGAGATAGAGGGTACATTAAAACCAATTCTGTTCTTAATCTTCTCAGAATAATTCAGAGGAATACATTAATTATGATAACAAAGAAACAAATTTACAAAGAGGGTTGCACATCATGAGTCAAAATAGTTACAAGAATCCTGCAGCGTAGCACTGTATTATTGAATTGATGAAAGTACATAAAGCTCAGTGAACTATTTTACAAAAACTAAATCATGGTCCTCTGACTCATCCCCCATTCATCTTGAAAGCATAGGCTTTATATCCTTTGCATAAAAAACAAAGATCCTATCAAACAAGAATTGAAATACTAAAAATAGTACAAGATCAAACAATTTCCACAAAAACAGGATCGAATCCTATCTTAAGGGGCCAAAACCCTATAAAAAATGTCACTTTCAAATTCCTTCTTTGAAAACTAGGCAATCTTGGTCGAAAATAGAAAAAATCCCTTAAAATATTGAACTTTCCGCTATGAAAACCTTGCCGAATTTCTGCAAAAAAAGGGGTCTTCACAAACATTTGTTTCTCTTTAATTCTGACACCTGGGAAAAAAATGAAAGAGTTTATTGTATATGGGAATTTTCTAGACAAAAACCTCCTTCGGTTTCGCCAAATTTGCCTCCAGCTCACCGAAACACCTCCCACAAAATCACGACTGCAACAGGAAAATGAAAAACTGAAACAATGGGCCTTGAATATGGATTCGATTCTCCCTGTTCATGGAACCTGTGAAAAACCTGAGAGAGGTTTTTGTTCTTCATCCTGTTATGGAAAAACACCTCTCTCATTTTCTCAAAATTCGTTTCTGTTCGCCTAGAATCTGTTTCGGAAAAAGACATACTCAACAGGTAAAAAGGGTGATTTTTAAAATATATTAGGGAAAGTGGTTTTTTTTTGGGAAGACGGTATTCCAGACCCCCCCTAAGGTGGTAAGTGGTTATGGGGGGGGGGTCCGCTGGCCTGTGGAGCTGACACCTATCCAAGGGGTGGTTTTATAATACAACCCATTCCGGACCCCCCGCTCTCGTTAAGTTTCGGATGGCAAGGGGGGCTCCAGAATTTTTCTTATCCGTTGATTTGTTTTATGTGATATGATTGTATGCATGAAGTTGGGTGGGTAGGACTTAGGATAGTGTTTTAGTTGTTTAATTTTTTGTTTTTTATTTATTTTGATTTTTGTTTTATTTATGTTTATTACTTTGTTTTGTTTTAACTTTAATATTTTTTATTTACTGTTTTATTTATTATGTGTGGTTTAGTTTAGTTTTTATTTGTGTTTTTTATATTGTTTATTAATTTGTTTTTTTAATTAATTTAAGTTTGGTTTATTTTAATGTTTTGTATTTTGTTTATTAATGTTTGATTTTTATTGAATGTTTATATTAATAAACTAACCTAACTATTAACAATCTAATTTAATAATTAATCATTAATTAATTAATAATTAATTATTCATAAGACTAATCTAGTCTAACTATACTAAACCAATTGATTTTTCTTTTAACCTAAGTTTATTTATTTGGAAGAGTGGAAGGTGAGGCGTACTCAATGGGTCAAAAAGACAAGGGAGTGAGGGCACGCCGAAGGATGAAGGATGCAGCAGAGTGATGGAGGATCGAGCAAAATGGATGGAGGGGAAAAAAGGGGTCAACCGAGCTAGAAGTCTTCATCACGGGGGCAATGCCAAATCAATAGTTGAAGAATCGAGTTACCTATAATTATAGGACCCAAACATAGGCTCCACCTGGGGATAGCCTCTCTTTCAGGAGGTGTCAAGAACCATTGAATTGTGAAATCTAGACCGATGCTTTATTCTTTGGGCTGATCCCAAAATCTTATTCGGCAACCTATACCTGTTTTGATCTTGCAACTGAAACCAAATCAAAATGAACATTGCTAAAAAAGAGATGCTCAGAATGCCGAGCTTATTCACATTCTCCTACCTACCCTATACTGTTGAAAATCATGCTAAATCAAATAATACAAAAATGCCAATGAAGCCAATCAATTAGTTGTTGAGACTAGTGGACTACTTGACTGCTTGTTAGCAAAGTAGAAAAGGCAGCCCGACCTTTTTCCCATAGATTCAAAACTGCAAAGTGTAATGGTTGCTGCTGAAAACATGATTGATCTTTACAACAGAGACCTCGACAATCCCGAAGAGCCAAAGTAATTCCAGGGATAGATTGGGGCTCTCCAGTGAAAACTTTCTCCATATAGGTGGCTATAGGATCAAGGTATAACTGACATGTTCCTTGATATTCAAACTTAACCAACTCAACTTCATGATTTGATCCTATGGTTGTGCTATTTGCATCCTCATGCACTTCATGTCATGGTTGCAACTTTTTTGATGGGTTCTTAAATGATGCTTCTGCTGAACACACCCATGTAGCTAACTGTCCGATCATATCCATATCATAACTACTTTTGAAATCATTTGGGGTAACTGAAAACTGACTTTGAAAACACACATTATCCATAATATCAGCTATAGGGTCATAAAATGTTTTAGATAATGGTGGCATTGGCTCTACCGGTTCTTTATGGCTTACATTGTGACTTTCAACTTGAATCTGAATAAGATTCCCCCTCAAAATTTGAAATGAATTAAAGCATAGAGGCAATGAATCCAGATGGATCAGCTCATCACCTGTTTCGGGCTTCATGACTTTATCTGAGGTTTGACCTTCAAAAAGGATCAAGGGCTGGACCTTTGGATCAGCTTCTGTCATCCTTGTCCTCTTCAATAGATGCATTAGAACATTCCTCTTTCTTACTGTTTACAATATGCTGGCTATGTTTCCTCAGGAGTGAGGCAAAACATAGGGGCAGACAGTTTGCATTTTCTTGAAAATTTTCTGCATCTTCCTCCTTCCAATCATATGTTGTTGATTTCTTTGAACAGTCCACATCTATTTCATCCTCATGATCATCATCATACTGATCAAACTTGGGTATATTGTCCAAGTAAGGAATGTCAGCAAACATGCACATCATATCAACTGGTTGTTCCTCTATAAGTTGAGTTGGAGCTTCATCTTCGGCTACGTCGTGAATTGAATACATCAAAATCATTATCCAAACCATGGTACCAAGGGTGAGCTACAAAATGTTAGGGAACCGTGACCTTTTCTTTCTCTGAGATCAATGGAACATGATGTCTTTGAACATCAAGCTTTTCTCTTATGATAATCTTCTGCATCATCTCTTCCATGGTGCTGGCCAGAATTTGCAGTTTAGCTTCTGAAGATTTTAGCTGCTCCTTTTCTTTGTTCTTTACCTTTTAACTTTTGATCAACAAGTTGGTCTCCACATCAACTGCAATTTTCTGCATTTCTTCGAGAGTTGCAGTGTTCCTATCTCTTAATTGGAATGCCATCTCAAGATCGAAGGCATCTGGGAAATGCAAGTGGGCTGATCCTGGGGGTGGCCTTATATCAACAGGCATTTCATGATATACCTTATTGAACCTTTCTTAAAACTGTTGTACTATTTCCCGTGGCTGTCTTTTCAAATGGTCATACTCTTCTAGGATGAGAAAAAAATTTCTCATGATCACCCATTGATCTAGGAAAGATTGCACAAATTGATGGAAATTGTTAATTCTTGCAGCTGGGAGATTTTAAAACCAGTTCTTAACTTTACCTTGCAAAGACAGGGAAAACATCCTTATATCAGCTTCAACCTCATAAAGGTCAAGGAAATCTTCAAACCTCTGGATGTGTTTTTCAGCAGTAATATTGGCATTCTCTCCATCAAACCTGGGTAGATTATTGGTGTAATTTGTAGGGAGGTCATGGAGGATAGGAGGCAAATATAGGGTCTTGTATCTGTCTAGGATTTTTTCAGGTACAAGAGGTGAAGCAAGAGGCTTACAACCATCCAGAGCTTTAGCAAGAGTAGGAGATAAAGTAGGAGGCTTATGTCTCACTAGGACTTCTATAGGTGCATCTGGGATGTGCACATGTGTATGCATATGTATATAATCTACAATTGGGGATATGATCTCTTAAGGCTCATCAATTTGCAGATGATCAGTGTAATCTTCAGCAATATACTTTTGATCAGGCTTAGAAAAAGACAAAACATAATTGCAGATAAAACCAAAGATGTCTTGAATGCAATTTGAGCTTGAGTACCTAGTCTTTCTAGGTTGCTTGGCCATGCTTTAGGTTCTTCCTCCAATGGAGTATTTGAGTCGGCACTCTCTAAAGCTGATTGGAGTCGCCAGGTGAAAGATTTCAACCTTCTTGTGTCTGATCACTATCCACCATCAGTGTTCAGATCTAGAACTTGAAGTACACTACTGGAGAAAGTTCCCCAGTACGGTCGCCATTATGTTATCACTCTGTAATTTTCCCAAGGCTATGGGGGCAGTCACAGAGGCAACATCAAAACCACTTCGAGTCTTAGATCTAGCCCTCCAAGACTCAGAGAGGGATCTCTCTGTCTGATATATTGTTTGAAGAGGATATTAGGCTAGTTACACAGAACACAGGATTTGTTTTTAGGAATTGGGTAGGGGCAGAGAAGAGTAACCATGGGATATGGAGTCACTGCAATGAATGATCAAAAATCCATGTCAAAAGGATAATATTTGCAGGGCAAGGTAGACAAATCATTGGATCCTTTAATTTAAATGAAATGGGTGAGATGAAACAGGTCAAGAAATCCAATTAAACACAGAGAAACTAAGAATTCTGAGTTTAATCTTTAGTGGAAAACATAAAAACTATACCAAGCCAGAGATAGAGGGTAAATTAAAACCAATTATTTTCTTAATATTCTTGGAATAATTCAGAGGGAGACATTAATTATGATAACAGAGAAACAAATTTACAAAGAGGGTTGCACATCACCAGTTGAAATAGTCACAAGAATCCTACAACATTGCACTGTATTATTGAATTGATGAAAATACAGAAAGCTTAGTGAGTTGTTTTACAAAAACTAAATCATGGTCCTCTGAATCATTCCCCATTCATCTTTAAATTCTAGGCTTTATGTCCTTTGCATCAAAAACAAAGATCCTATCAAACAAGAACTGAAATACTAAAAATAGTACAAGATCAAACAGTTTCCAAAAAAATAGGATCGGATCCTATCTTAAGGGGCCAAAACCCTATAAAAAATGTCACTTTCGAATTCCTTCTTTGAAAGATGGGCAATCTTGGCCTAAAATAGAAAAAATCCCTAAAAATATTGAACCGTCCGCAATGAAAAACTTGTCGAATTTCTGCAAACAAAGCAGTCTGAACAGACATATGTTTCTCTTTAATTCTGACACCTTTGAAACAAATGAAGGAGGTTATTGTATATGGGAATGTTATGGACAAATACCTCCTTCGGTTTCATCAAATTCACCTCCATCTCACCGAAACACCTCCCGCAAAATCAGGACTGCAATAGGAAAATGAAAAATTGAAATAATGGGCCTTGAAGATGGCTTTTATTCTCCCTGTTCATGGGACCTGTGAAAAAAATGAGAGAGGCTGTTTTTCTTCATACTTCCACAGAGAAAAACCTCTCTCGGTTTCTCAAAATGCATTTTCATTTCCCCGGAATCAGTTTCGGAAAAAGACATACTAAACAGGCAAAAAAGGGCGATTTTTAAAAAATATTGGGGAAAGTGGTTTTTTTTTGGGGAAGGCGGTATTCCGAACCCCCCCTGAGGTGGTAAGTGGTTTTAGGGGGGTGTATTTTGGCCTGTGGAGCCAACACCTATCCAAGGGGTGGTTTTATAATACAACCCATTCCAGACGCCCCATCTCATTAAGTTTCGGATGGCAAGGGGGGTCTGGAATTTTTCTTATCCGTTGATTTGTTTTATGGGATGTGATTGCATGAGTGAAGTTGGATAGGTAGGACTTAGGATAGTGTTTTAGTTGTTTAATTTTTTGTTTTTTATTTATTTTGATTTTTTATTTATTTACTTTTATTACTTTGTTTTGTTTTAATTTTAATATATTTTATTTATTGTTTTATTTATTATGTGTGTTTTAGTTTAGTTTTTAATTGTGTTTTTTATATTGTTTATTAATTTGTTTTTTTTAATTAATTTAATTTTGGTGTATTTTAATGTTTTGTATTTCGTTTATTAATGTTTGATTTTTATTGAATGTTTTTATTAATAAACTAACCTAATTATTAACAAACTAATTTAATAATTAATCATTAATTAATTAATAATTAATTATTCATAAGACTAATCTAGTCTAACTATACTAAACAAATTGATTTTTCTTGTAACCTAAGTTTGTTTATTTAGATGAGTGGCGGGTGAGGCATACTCAATGGGTCGAAAAGACAAGGGAGTGAGGGCGCAGCGGAGGATGAAGGATGCAGCAGGGTGATGGAGGATCGGGCGAAATGGATGGAGGGGAAAAAAGGGGTCAACCAAGCCAGAAGTCTTCATCACAGGGGCAATGCCAAATCAACAGTCAAATAATCGAGTTACCTATAATTATAGGACCCCAACAGTTCTCACAAGCTTCCCATGGACAAAAAGAGAAAAAAAATTGTCGGAGAGGTGGAAGAGCCCGAAATTGAGAGTGAGAACATGGAACTTAAGCCTGATCTAGACAACGTATTCCCCAACCTTGATCAACCCAGAGACGCGATCCAGCATAGTCATCCAATGGACATAGCTAATATCGAAATTTTTTACGAAGCTGAATCCTTCGTGTTCTAGAGTGTTGTTTTTGACAGCGAGTCTAAACAAATAATTATTGAAAATAGAGATGTAAAAAATAAGAAAGGAAAATATCGTTCAGAGGTTAACCTTACGAACTTGCGTTCATCCCAAATCTGTCGACTTCACATAGCAACCAGAGATGATTTTGATGATTCCATTGGAGGCATTAAGGACAAGAATGCGATACTGAAGGACCGGGTCAAGGAATTGGAGGAAGCTTTGATTCATATACCATTGCTTGGCAGTCCTTTAGTAATAGCCATGCCTGCCACCCCTGCAACCAAGTTAAAAGGATCCTCCAACCTTGTCACATCGTGTAGAGGATATGTGGAGAATAATATCAAGAAAATAATGGAGCTGATTGTTGAGGCGTGGGAAACATCACAAACCATGGCTTCCCTTGGAATGAGGGCACATAATTTTCTCAAACATTTGCAGACGGATTTAAAAAATAAAGAATGTTTCTATTTAGACATGGTCCTTCTTTTTGGCAGCATTGTCAACAACATGACATAAAGGAGAAGAAGACAACAAGATCTCCCATCCAAAAACTGGATCACTCAATTAAATGCATGCTGGAAAGAAAAATTGAAGAACCTGCATCTCATTGTCCAGTCATGTGAACAAGCCATATCAAAGAAAGAAAAATTATTCACAAAGTTGACCAAAATAGACTTAGCCGGAAGGACCATTGAATTCCAAGACCCCAACTTAATCGTCAACTCCTTTCCCTTAACTAAGCAAGCCTTCGATAAACAGGTTGATATTTTTAAGGCGTTGTCTTTGGAAAAGTTTTACAACATCCTTGAATATGGTGAAGATGACTTCGACAACTGGTTAGTCGACTATTCAGTACAAAATGAAGAAATTGATCAGGCTCTGCCTAATGTTTCTATCGATATAGGGGAATTAGAAAATGAACTTTTCAACATAAAAATCTAGAATGAGATCAACGTTGTCCCCTTGAGAATCTACATTGAAGAATGGATCGAAAGGTAATTGAAGTAGGTCGCCGACGAAAGGCAACAGGTAGTTGCCACGATTCCAGTTGTCATCAACGACAGCAATAAAAAGGCATCAACAAGCAAATAGAAAAAGGGGTGATATGTACCATCACTGTAAGTCTACACTGATCACATCCTGCTTTGTTTATCAATCCAGTTATTCCACTTTTTTAAATAGAAATGTCTAGCCAAAGACTGATACCTTTCAATTTATTCTTTTCAAGTATTACACTCTACCATCGCCCACTTCTTCTTTCCACAGTCTTATTTCTTGTACATATTTCTCTTATGGTCCGTGGGAGCCCCAATCCCAGTCTATATGACAAACGCGTTTAAATTTCCAGGAATATGTAACATACAATATTATTTTTTGATATATTTCAAATAAAACTATTTTTTATCTCCTTATATATATATGTCCTCATACATTTTTATCTTCCACTATGTTGAATGTCAAGAAATTGTGTTTATTTAATTTGAAAACTATTTTTTATCTCCTTTTATATATATGTCATCATAAATTTTTATCTTCCACTATGCTAAATGTCAAGAAATTGTGTTTATTTAGTTTGAATATAACTTTTTTTGTCCTGCCACATATAGAGACGAAATAGACAAAAATTTTGAACATAGAAAAATAGATTATATAGTTTCAAAACATAAATGGGACTCTAGGGGCCACATGTCATTTACTGCATGGGTACCACCTACGCTTCATGTTGCTTGCCACATCTCCGTTGCAGTTTCCATCTGCCTCCGCTACTTTTCCCCATCCCTGTGCATTTATTCTCAATTCAACCCGAGAGAGATTACGCTACCATGCAACACTTGTTTATTGTAGTGAAATAAATAAGTTAATAAGATATTCTAAAAAGTATTATTATTTTAAAACATTTAGGTTAATAAATTTTCACACTCCACATTTTACATTAATGTTTACCTTAGTTAATATCTTTTGGTTAAAAATGATAAATAAAAGTAAATCACATTAACTTATGGTTACAATAGAAGAAAATGTAAATTTATTGTAGTGAAATAAAAGAGTGAATATGATAGTTTACAGAAGTATTCATTATTTTAAATGTTATTTATTGTAATGAAATAAATGAGTTAATAAGATGTTTTATAAAAGTATTTATTATTTTATTCGTGAAAATAATTTGTAAATTTTATGAAAAATAACTAAATTAAATAATAATTAATATTTTATTTATATTAAATATTTAAAAATCATAAAATAAGGAAGTTTTAAAAAAAAGGTATAATTATTTATTTTATATAATTGATGGATTTGTTAAGAACATGTGTTTCTTTTTAAGAGGTTATAAGTTCAAATCCAGAGGGGGTAGGGTACGTATACCTTTTTAGACTTTACCAGTCAAATCGTTGAGTGGAGGAGGATCCTTGTCTCACAAACAAGGGGGTCTCATACACTAATTTGATGTAGCTTGACCATATCCTTAAAAATAGATGATTATTATTATTATTATTATTATAAAAAATAAATTAATTAAACAATAATTAATATTTTATTATATATTAAAAATTTACAAATCATAAAATAATTTATTTTATATAATTAATGGATTTGTAAATATTATGAAAAATAAATAAATAAAATAATAATTAATATTTTATTATATATTAAAAAAAAAAAAAAAAAAACTTAAAAAAAATCTATATAATTATTTATTTTATATAATTAATGGAATAGGTTTTGTATTATTCCTATTTAGAGAGTATGCTTAAAAGTAGGGTCTATATACACATCTTTGTCTTAATACTTTTTTAATAGCGATTTGTTAGATAAAAAAGCTTTAAGGTTCTATAAAAGAATCAACTTTCTTATACGTTCCTTTTGAATTGCCATTCACACTCTTCATTCATTTATAGACAAAAGTAAATTTTTGTTTCAATAAATAAATGTATGGACACTCTTTTTTTTTAGACAAAAGTAAATTTTAATTTCAATAAATGTAAATGTATGTATGTTAGTTCAATTTATTTTGACATGGTATAATTAGAGGTTGCTTTTCATTTTTAATGATTTTCTTTGAACTATTATATATATTCTTTACTCTTAATGAAATGTAAATGTATTTTCCGACTTATTTTGACATAGTAGAATTAGAGGTGGCTTTTCATTTTTAATGATTTTCCCTAAACTATTATATATATTCTTTACTAATTAAGCGTCTAGATTGTCTCAAATTTAATGAACTATATTCTACTTACTTTGAATTAAATTTTTAATTAGTAATGAATTCTTTGGTTAGTGAAACATAGGTGGTTGAGCACTTTATTCTTTGTTGCTTCCTCTTTGAGAATGTTTATTTTTGAATTTCTACCTTTTGAATGAAGAGATATGTTTTTAGTTGTTTAGGAAAGATGAAAATACTAATCTTATTTGGGTTAAAGTTAATATGTTTCCTATCATGTATGCTTGGTTAGTTTGGTTAGTGTAACTTAGGTGGGTGAGCACTTTATTCTTTGTTGTTTCTTCTTTGCAAAAATTGTAGTAGTAGTCTATCTTCTCCCCTTTTCCCTTACCATGAGAGATTGTCCAGCTTTACCCCCATTTCTATTTTCATCCCTTCCAAATGAGATGAGCGAGCCGGGAGCTGGTACCATATTTGAAAGGCTTCTCATCCCTTTCAAGAGTGATTTACTTATATGGAATGAGGCAGGTTCAGACCAAGACACAGAAGGACCGGCACCCGAGCGAGATATTACATTTAATCTCCTTTTTTCTAAATTTCTACCCTTTGAATGAGGGGTATGTTTGAAGTTTGAGGGGATAAAGATGGAGAAAAGTTACTAACTTATTTGGGTTAAAGTTATTATGTCTCATATCATGTATGCAGATAAGGGCATATCATAGTGCTAGAATATCTCAAGATCAAACTTTTTATTTTTAGATTTTTTTTTTTTATTATCTTAAATAAAATCTCTAATTTTTGGAATTGCTTTAATTTCTTCCTTTAAAGCTAGATTTGTCTTTCCTCACTAAATTATTTATCTTATGGTTTTGTTGCATGTTTTCATTCTCCTCGTTTTGAATTTCAATACCTCTCATAATACTAAATTTATTTTGGTTACTTGTGATTGATCTTCCTTATAAGATATTTGAGGGCATGTTGACCGGAAGATATTTCTTCCTTCTCTTTATAAACATATTCCATTATTATTTTAGTTTTTGTTGTGTTTTTCCTTATTTTGAAGTTGGCTTTATTCTTATTTTTTATTCTTTGGAAAAATCTTTGTACTCATGATGAATGTTGCAATTGAATTACATTTGTTCATATTCTACCTTATAGATCGATCTGCAATTCAAGTGTTTTGGGAGGCCTTTTGTAGATCAACTTTGACACCAATTCTTATGCAAACATAGATCCTAACTTTGAACATTGATCTATCTAGATATTGTTTTGGTTTGTTATTTATTTTTTCTAGAGATTTTTCATCCCACAAATTCAATGGAAATAAAGGAAAGTGAAACCAAACAAGCATCATCGGGGGACCTTTTCCTCTAGGTACAATTATAGAGGAAAACTATAAAATTATAGGACACATGGCCCAAGAGCCAAA
Source organism: Picea engelmannii (assembly GCA_009831015.1). Lineage (NCBI taxonomy): Eukaryota > Viridiplantae > Streptophyta > Pinopsida > Pinales > Pinaceae > Picea > Picea engelmannii. Next base: position 425,529 of record ML782046.1, read on the forward strand.
GCATTTTCCTAAACAAAAATTCTCGATCCTCTTGTAGTTCAAAGAGGAGAGTAAATAAGTCATTTAAACACATTTAATGAACAATATTTCCTTTTGTATGGAGCATAGATTATTTCTAGAACCAATTAATTACTTACCACTTTGGGGTTTGGCCACACTTTTATGAATTTATTGATTATATATTGTTCCTCTCATAATGTTTTTCTTTTGTAAATATACATTTACATGTTCAAGGGAGAGATGTTTTCATTCCTCTAACCAATTTACACTAAGCATACGAACCTTTATATTTCGAATATGGGAGAGATGTTTTCATTCCTCTAACCAATTTACACTAAGCATGCGAACCTTTATATTTCGAATATTTTTTGACATCTTCTTAGAGGGTATGCACGATGGATCAAAATCCATTGTTAATTCTTTATTAGTTGCATTTGAGAGGAGGGATATCCTCCCCTTGTTCTAAGGGGAGTTGTAGAAAAGAAACTAAATGATATGAAAGTTGTTTCATGATAACATACTCCTTATTCATAATAAGGGTTGTAAAACCAAATCCACAACTAATACATGTGAGTTTTTAAGACATTCAAAATGCATTATTCAAATTAGAATAATGTAAAACTTAATATATAATGAATGCCATATTTAAAAAATAATAAGTGTTTGATATTTATTTTTTATTTTTGTCTTATGAAGGTTATGTAGTGTATTAACATAAAACTTGCTCTCTTATGTTTAGGTAGAAATACATTTTACATATTTTTCTATTATCCTTTTAAACCCACAATATGAAACTAATACGCATATACCATGAGCCTTATTTCCTAGTAATTTTTCCCTTTGAGAGAAATTCAATCCATTTTTTTTTGTGAATGATTGATCACAAATCCATGTTAACATATAACAATATATATTGGGCTTATATAATTGTAATCCTGATCTAGGTGGATATCGCTAGCCACCCACATATTTCACGGGCTCGAAAAATAGTTTCCCATTTTGACAGTTTTTTGACTGTTTTTCAGGTTCCAAACTTCTAGGACTGTTTTGAGTCCCTAAACAATGTTTTTTGGGGATTTGGGACCCATCATATCGCCAAAGGCACTAACACCAGCCAATAGAAACTTTTTCTTCTCATTTATACCTTTCCAACGGTGTATCGAGCACCCCAAATGGAGATTGTATGCAAAATTTACGCCCCCGATAAATTGACGTATTAACTACCCCCATCGGGGCCCACAAACCTTTTGGCTTTTCATCTTCCGGGGTTAGGGTTTTGGATTTCACTTATGTTAAAAAGGCCTTTGGAGCGTCAATGTAACAATCATCTTCTTGCGAATGAGAGTAGTCGTCACATCTCTTCTCAGAGATAAGCTGCCACCATTCTAGCGAGTCTTTCACTCTGTATTTTTACAGTCTCTGTACATTTCTTTCATTAATGGAAATCATGTATTACTGTATTTCTTTGTTTCTGGCAATATTTATGTGTAGTTCATTGTAGTATCTCTTTTTTCATTTCGTTCTAAAAAATAATCTGGATCATTGGTATTAGAGAAGGCTGCTCTTGTTTGTTTTTCAGTGCATGTCCCTGACGAGGTCTGAGTATAGAAAGTTGGGCCTTCATCTTGTCTCTCTTGAGGAAAATTGCTCTTGCATGCCAAAGAAACCCTCCATGGCAGAAGAAAAGAAAAACAATGGAGCAGAAGATTCGATTAATCTGTTTCTTGAGCAAGCTCTCACGCGACAGAGGGACGAAATGATGGATAATTTTTCCCACGTCCTTCAACGCCTGCCGATAAAAACAGGTGCGTATTCATCAAGTAGCCACTTTGGAGGCACCTCACCTTTCAAGGTATAGATAATTTTGATATTACCATATTTGAAGGTCGGATAGAAGCATATGCCCTAGACAAATGGTTAAATCTGCTAGAAGGTTATTTCTCTGTTCACCATTTTTCTGATAGGGAAAATATCACCTTCACACTTCTTAAGGCTCTCCCCCATGTCAAACATTGGTGGGAAACTTACTAGGAGAAAAGTTCCACAGAGGAGTCCGGAATATATGGGGTCAATCTCAATTGGGATTTTTTTGTGGATGTGGTCAAGGAACAATATTACCTTGTTGGAAACTATGAAGACCAGTACATGAGATGGACCACACTGTAGAAAGAGAGGGGCCAAGTAGTGTCAGAGTTCACCAATACCTTTCATACCTTGTGCACAAAGTTGGGTATCAAAGACTCTGAGCGACATTTGGTTATGAAATACCGTGGGGCTCTACACAAATATATCCAAACTGAAATGGATTTTCTGGATATCTCATCACTCGGTGTTGTGTATCGATATGATGTTAAAATCGAGAAACAAATTAGGCACTAGAACAAACGGGAGTTTGGATCTGCAAATCTGCAAAATCAAAGTATGAGAAAGATGACCCTAACAAACAACTTCCTGAAAACCAGTCTAAGATAGAGGAAAAGAAGGGTCATGGGAAGACGAAGAAAGACACTAGAAAATGGTGTGATTTCCACATAAGCCCTGGCACAACACCAGTGAATGTTTATCAAAACATTCATTGGTGGTTGAGATCAAAGACAAGGATTCGAACCCTGATTCTGAAAATACTGATAGAAGATAGATCATCGACGCATATCCCATTGCTATTGTCACGACCATAACAATTCAACCAGAAGAACCAACAGATCCTAAAGAGGGGGAGCGCCTTTTTCATTCACATATGTGGGTGAAGGGGATATCTCTGCATTGTATTGTTGATAGTGGAAGCCAGAAGAAACTCATCTCAGCAGAGGTCATCAAACAATTGGGATTGTCGACAACATCACACTCACATCCATACAACATTAGGTGGCTTCTCCAAGGACAAGATCTTCGTTTCATCCAACAGTGTTGATTATCATACAACATCCATCCCTTCAAGGGTGAGGTATTATGTGATGTTTCCCCACTGGAAGTCTCAAATCAAGTTAAACAAGAAGTCTCAAATCAAGTTACGTAACCAGAGAACCAGAGCTTCATCAAAACTTTACAATGTGGGAGCCTTGCTCGACCCTCAACCATAACAAGATATCCAAAATACATATTAATACTCAGGAGTGACTACAACCACGCTAGGACCGATCGATCCACTCCATTCAAATATTTACGTTGAAAGTCTTCTTTGTAGACTGCGCATGAAGTCCTCTGTCAGACGCGAGCTCCTACGTCTGAACCTTCTCTGCCAGACTGCTCATGCAATTCATTGTCGAACGTGAGCTCAAACAATTTGATATTTATTTTTGAGATTTCCATTTATGGGGGGAGACGATGTTTCAACCACGTCCCCCTACTTCATTAACTATCTTCATCAGGATCAGGATGGAGCCTAAGTCAACTTGGCACCTGGAAAACACGTTGGCCACACTCTGAACCTCTGCCACTTGGATCTTTGTTGGATGTTTTCCAGGAACACTGGTAGGAGGACATGGACGCTGACAGTGGGGATTTGGCGAGATTATCGGTGTAGGCTCGCAGGCTACAATGAATGATCGACAACCATGTGGAAGGTTGTGATTGACGGTGACTAGAAACGTGTTATCGCCAATGTGTGGGTAGCTGAGGTGTAAAGGTGCGAGGGTGATGTGGCAATGGAAGAGGACGTGGAGGCAAAGGGGTTTAATAGGTCAGGGGTTCAATGAAAATGGCAATGTAGGTGACATGGGATGTGAGTGGAAGACAGATGTCGAGAGGTGAGAGGGGGAGAAATGACAGTAGGTAGGGACATGCGTGCGGTCGGGCGAGTGGAGGACAGGTGTCAATGGGAGCGTGGGCGGTATGGGAAGGTGGTCTGTCAGATAGCTCGGAGGGGGGGTTAGGCGGTAAGTGGTAAAGCGCGGGGGGGGTCTGAGTTACTGAGGAGGTGAGATGATAGTGGGGGCCCGCACTAGAAAACCACTAGCTCGGACCCCTCCCATTAAAGGCAGAAGGTCGGGGGGGGGTCCGATATGTGATGTGGACCATGTTGGGCCCGTGATATGATCGATTTTATGACAATAATTAGATACTTTTTCCGAATGTAAGTATGTGTTTTTCATGTTTTGAAGAAACTTTTGAAGAGTTTTTGTGTCAAATCGCTATGATCCACACTAAGTATGCATAATTCATGTTTTGCAATGATTTTGAGTTTGAATTTGTATGTTTTTATGTTTCTAGGAATCTAATTTTGATTTTTTGGTGTCACAGGGAAAAATCACAGCTTGCTTGTGCTTCTGGTACTCAGTCCGGCACTCCATCCGGTACTCAATCTGGTACTTGATCCGACACTCCGTCTTGCACACAAACGATGGACAATTTGGCGGTTATGGTATTGACGGCGAGTGATGGGCGAATCAGAGACATGGGTTTTTCTCGTGCTCATTCCCTCCAGCTATTGAAACCTTGACAACTTGATTTGGGTTGTTATGTTGGGCGATTATTGTCTTGCCTTATTTCGGCAGTTAGGGCATCATTAAATGTAATTTACTATTTTTAGAAGAGGTTCAACCCTCCAGTGGTCGACCTCTCAGTCTGTAAAGCTTATAAATACCACTGTGGTGGTCATACAATAGGGAAGAAGTCCATGAAGTTGCGTGTTAGAGGGAAAAGACAATTTCCCTCTGTTTTGCCATTTTCATTTTGCCACAATTGTGTAAAACTGTGTTTTTAGTTTTAATGGAGAATTTGTGTTGTTGAAGATCGTGGTGTGCATTTGAAGAGTGACCATGACTTGCTGGGGGGGGGCACTAATAGTCTGAGTAACTATCTTATGATTTTATTTGTGAATTAGATAGCGTAGATGCATTTTATTCATTTTTCTGTACATGAATTATCATTTTACTTATTTGTTATTTAATTTGTTGTTTATGATTTAATTAATTTAACTTAGTTTTTGCAGGTTATTATGAGGAATCTTATTAGTATGCAATGAGTTATTAGTTAGTAGAAGCAATCTTGCAATCTTAGACACCAACCCTTGTATGTAATTAGAAGATAGCTAGAATTTCTACAAGCTGAAATAGAGTCTAAAACAGAGTTAAAAACAAAGTTTTAAAACAAAAAATTTAATTCATGCTTTCTTTGACAGAGTTTCGGTGGATGCATAGTCATTAGTCTTTAGTTTTCAATTCTAGTTTGTTGATCTAGTTTCCATTTATCTTTTTTTATTTAATTCATCATTTAGTTTCTTATTTTCTTTCTTGTCATATGCTGAAATAGTGTTTAATTTTTGTTTATAAGCATTTCTCTTTTTGCAATTTGAATTGTCAAATAGAACTAGTTTAGTTTACTTCATGCAATTTCTTTCTTAGATTTAGGTTGCAATTTGAATTTGTCATTAATGATTGAATTTAGTATAGTATGAGTTTGCTTATGTAGTATAGAGTGCAATTGAATTTCATAGCATAATCTCTTTATAACCGTTGATGGCTAATGCATGATTACATAATCACATGGATATGCAGGATAATTGATGTTGTTTCTGTAATGGCTAAGTTCTCACTGGATTGCCTAATTCACACTTTTCACTTTGCTATTGAATTCAATATCAAGTTTATCCCTCTTGAATTATCTTTCATTATTAAATTTCATCGTGATATTATAAGACACCAGAGACATTCACACAACCATCAACACTATATTTGAGTTTTTCTTGCTTTCATAGATTAGAAGATAGTTTTCTTTCTTTTGTAGGATAGATAGTGTTCTTGCTTTGGTAGATTAAAGAGTAGTTTGCTCATCATAGATTAAATATTAGTTGTTAATTCCTCTTGCTTTCAATTAACTAGATTTCCTTTCATAAATTAGAAATAGTTGTGAAGTTTAATTTTAGAATAAAGTTTACTTTCTTCTTAGCTTAGTTAGTTGCTTATTGAGTAGTTTTAATTAGTTTACTGGTTGTAGAAGTTATCCTAGGATAGTTAGTTGTTTACTTGCTTTAATAGGTTAGTTGCTTACTTGTCTATTATTGCTTTGATAAGGTAGTTGCTTGTTTATTTACTTGCTTTCACAGGATAGTTTCTTATTGAATTTAAGTAGGTTAATTACAAGTAGTTTTTTGTTGCTATTTGTTTATTAAATGAATAGTTTGCTTTTGCTTATTGTTATGAATGAACTAGTTTCCTTTAAGTAGGGTTTCAATTTTCTTTCTTTGAACTATCCATCAATCCTTCATTCAAAGGTTACTTAGTTTACATAGTTTGAGTTGTTTAGTAGATTTTGATCATTAGTAGTCCTTGCTTGAGTAGATTAGCCCTTAGATAGCCACTTCCTTATTTAGACTATACTACTACCAATTCTTATACCTTGGCATATATATTGCTACAACTCTAAGTTTACTTATCCCGGGTTGACAATTAATTGAGGGTTTTTAGTGTGTTTTTACTACATGTAGAACACCCATCAGACCGTAGATCTGAGCGTGCACTACTCAGCCACAAATCTAAGCGCGCTCCTTAGCACAACATGCCAAAACATCAAATCTCCCAAGAACTTAGGATAAAAACCAAAAGTGGGTCGCACTAAGGCCCCCTTTCTGCATTTTTTCACCAAGGGGTCATTTCCTAAGGGAAAAAACATCCCTCTATCAAAAATATGTGCTAACATTAGGCTCCATGGGGGATAGAGAACTCCTTGTGAGGCTATAAGAACTTCAGTAGTTTCAGTGCCTGATATTAGGGCTATGGGGTCAGCTATTAAAAAAAAGAGAAGAATGATATTTACAATGGCATGAAAAATCCACTCATGGCTCAAGCAAAGAACCTTTTCAGAAAATGCCCATTTACAGGTCCACCAAAAACTTCAGCATCCTCCAAATTCTGCAACCTATAAGTGTTATTTGAAAATACCTCAGAAATTTTGAGGGGCCAATCCATAATGCTTCAAATTTATCATGCTTGCTTTGTGCTTCTTGGGTGCATCCCATTTGAGTACTAGATCTCCCGGTTGGAAATCCTCTTTTCTTACCTTCTTGTTAAAGGCCTTCTTGATATTATGTTGATGAGCATATGCTTTGTCCAATAATTGCTCTCTAGTCTATTGCACTTCTACCAATTGTTGTATTCTTTTGATAATATCATCAGGCTCTCCTTGGTAGTCTTGGAAGAATTTTTCCACAGGCAAGGCAAGATGAGAGGGAAAAATGGCCTCAAATCCATACACAAGATGAAAAGGAGAGACGCCAAGAGACCTTTTTGTTGTCACTGTATCAACCCACAGAGAAAATTTGAGCTTTTAATCCCATTATTTCTTGTTGTTCCCTAACATTATTTTAATTATATTTATAAGGCTCTTATTAGAGGACTCTGCCAGTCCATTTCCTTGGGGGTAGTAAGGAGTAGAGTGAATCAATGCAATTTCAAACTTTTCACAAAACTGGATCAATGGTTCAACCTTGAAAGATGCAACATTATCAGTGACAATCATGTTCATACAACCAAACCTTGCCATAATATCTTCAAGAAAACCAACAATTACCTTGTGGGAAGCACTCCTTGTGGGGATGGCTTCTATCCACTTGGTAAAGTAATCTGTGGAAGTCAAGATCCACCTGTGCGGACCACTGGAAGAAGGATGAATTTCCCCAATAAAATCTAGGCCCCACTACTGAAAGGGTCCTAAATCTACCACATGCTTCAATGGAAAAGACTTGAGTTGTTGCTTTCCATAGAATTTTTGACACTTAACACAAGCCCTAATCTTTGCACAAACATTGGTGAATAGACTAGGCTAGAAATACCCATCCATGAGAATCTTATAGGCTGTAGTTCTCCAAAAGTGATGTCCCCCACATAGACTATCATGAAAATCAAACATAATATTTTGGGCCTCCTGTGGGTCTAAACATCTCAAACGTACTCCTAGAGGGTCTTTCCAGTATAAGACTTGATCAATAAGGCAGTATTTAATTGCTTTAATCTTTAATTCTCTCATCTTGCTTTTCCCCATACCATCAGGAGGCTACATCTTTTGCAGGAAAAATATAATGTCCTTGTACCAAGCACATTTTTCCAATGTGGGGCTGACTTGAGAATCTTTATCAGATAACTCAACTTGTTGATTTTCTGAGCAAGCGTTGATGAAATTAACACCCAAAGCTTTGCAATTATATTCATCCATCAGTCTAGCTAAACCTTGGCCTTTAACCAACTTGGTGGTCTTTATTTCAAGATCAAATTCAAGGATTTTGGCAATTCACTTTCTCCTTCTTTCGTCTATGTCAAGATTAAAGAGAATCTCCTTCACATAAGCTGAAGGGACATATGCAATGACCTTTGAATGAAGAACATAGGCCCTAAAATCCTTGAGAGATTTAACCAAAGCATAGGCTTTCTTTTCCATGATGTCATATTTTAGTTCAACATCTCTCAATTCCTTACTGAAAAAGGCAATAGGATGCTCTAACCCTTCAACATTCTTCTGTAATAAAACAACTGCTACTGTGTCAGATGAAGCAAAGGAAAAAATCAAAAAATCCTTGGAGTAGTTTGGGCTGATGAGCACAGGTGCTTCAATCAATGCCCTCTTGATTTGGTTGAAATAATCTATGGACTCAGCAGTCCATTTTACTTCCTTCCCCTTCCTAAGCATGGTTGTAATGTATTTAACCAGTTCAACAAAATTAGAAACAAACCTTCTCAGAAAGTTGAATTTACCCAAGAAAGACTGAACCTCTTTTCTGGATCTAGGGAGTGACAAGGTTTGGATAGCTTCTACCCTGTTTGAATCAATCCTGCCCCCCTCAACTGAAACTATGTGCCCCAACAATTTTCCCTCTTGCATGGAAAATAAAGACTTCTTGGGATTTAAAGAGAGACCAAATTTTCTGCATTTCAGGAAGACCTTTCTCAGATGATAACAATGTTCTTTATTAGACCTAGAAAATATTGTGATGTCATCTAGATAGATGGCTACAAATCTAT
>ML782046.1:434579-444858 GCA_009831015.1 Picea engelmannii
CAATATTTCCTTTTGTATGGAGCATAGATTATTTCTAGAACCAATTAATTACTTACCACTTTGGGGTTTGGCCACACTTTTATGAATTTATTGATTATATATTGTTCCTCTCATAATGTTTTTCTTTTGTAAATATACATTTACATGTTCAAGGGAGAGATGTTTTCATTCCTCTAACCAATTTACACTAAGCATACGAACCTTTATATTTCGAATATGGGAGAGATGTTTTCATTCCTCTAACCAATTTACACTAAGCATGCGAACCTTTATATTTCGAATATTTTTTGACATCTTCTTAGAGGGTATGCACGATGGATCAAAATCCATTGTTAATTCTTTATTAGTTGCATTTGAGAGGAGGGATATCCTCCCCTTGTTCTAAGGGGAGTTGTAGAAAAGAAACTAAATGATATGAAAGTTGTTTCATGATAACATACTCCTTATTCATAATAAGGGTTGTAAAACCAAATCCACAACTAATACATGTGAGTTTTTAAGACATTCAAAATGCATTATTCAAATTAGAATAATGTAAAACTTAATATATAATGAATGCCATATTTAAAAAATAATAAGTGTTTGATATTTATTTTTTATTTTTGTCTTATGAAGGTTATGTAGTGTATTAACATAAAACTTGCTCTCTTATGTTTAGGTAGAAATACATTTTACATATTTTTCTATTATCCTTTTAAACCCACAATATGAAACTAATACGCATATACCATGAGCCTTATTTCCTAGTAATTTTTCCCTTTGAGAGAAATTCAATCCATTTTTTTTTGTGAATGATTGATCACAAATCCATGTTAACATATAACAATATATATTGGGCTTATATAATTGTAATCCTGATCTAGGTGGATATCGCTAGCCACCCACATATTTCACGGGCTCGAAAAATAGTTTCCCATTTTGACAGTTTTTTGACTGTTTTTCAGGTTCCAAACTTCTAGGACTGTTTTGAGTCCCTAAACAATGTTTTTTGGGGATTTGGGACCCATCATATCGCCAAAGGCACTAACACCAGCCAATAGAAACTTTTTCTTCTCATTTATACCTTTCCAACGGTGTATCGAGCACCCCAAATGGAGATTGTATGCAAAATTTACGCCCCCGATAAATTGACGTATTAACTACCCCCATCGGGGCCCACAAACCTTTTGGCTTTTCATCTTCCGGGGTTAGGGTTTTGGATTTCACTTATGTTAAAAAGGCCTTTGGAGCGTCAATGTAACAATCATCTTCTTGCGAATGAGAGTAGTCGTCACATCTCTTCTCAGAGATAAGCTGCCACCATTCTAGCGAGTCTTTCACTCTGTATTTTTACAGTCTCTGTACATTTCTTTCATTAATGGAAATCATGTATTACTGTATTTCTTTGTTTCTGGCAATATTTATGTGTAGTTCATTGTAGTATCTCTTTTTTCATTTCGTTCTAAAAAATAATCTGGATCATTGGTATTAGAGAAGGCTGCTCTTGTTTGTTTTTCAGTGCATGTCCCTGACGAGGTCTGAGTATAGAAAGTTGGGCCTTCATCTTGTCTCTCTTGAGGAAAATTGCTCTTGCATGCCAAAGAAACCCTCCATGGCAGAAGAAAAGAAAAACAATGGAGCAGAAGATTCGATTAATCTGTTTCTTGAGCAAGCTCTCACGCGACAGAGGGACGAAATGATGGATAATTTTTCCCACGTCCTTCAACGCCTGCCGATAAAAACAGGTGCGTATTCATCAAGTAGCCACTTTGGAGGCACCTCACCTTTCAAGGTATAGATAATTTTGATATTACCATATTTGAAGGTCGGATAGAAGCATATGCCCTAGACAAATGGTTAAATCTGCTAGAAGGTTATTTCTCTGTTCACCATTTTTCTGATAGGGAAAATATCACCTTCACACTTCTTAAGGCTCTCCCCCATGTCAAACATTGGTGGGAAACTTACTAGGAGAAAAGTTCCACAGAGGAGTCCGGAATATATGGGGTCAATCTCAATTGGGATTTTTTTGTGGATGTGGTCAAGGAACAATATTACCTTGTTGGAAACTATGAAGACCAGTACATGAGATGGACCACACTGTAGAAAGAGAGGGGCCAAGTAGTGTCAGAGTTCACCAATACCTTTCATACCTTGTGCACAAAGTTGGGTATCAAAGACTCTGAGCGACATTTGGTTATGAAATACCGTGGGGCTCTACACAAATATATCCAAACTGAAATGGATTTTCTGGATATCTCATCACTCGGTGTTGTGTATCGATATGATGTTAAAATCGAGAAACAAATTAGGCACTAGAACAAACGGGAGTTTGGATCTGCAAATCTGCAAAATCAAAGTATGAGAAAGATGACCCTAACAAACAACTTCCTGAAAACCAGTCTAAGATAGAGGAAAAGAAGGGTCATGGGAAGACGAAGAAAGACACTAGAAAATGGTGTGATTTCCACATAAGCCCTGGCACAACACCAGTGAATGTTTATCAAAACATTCATTGGTGGTTGAGATCAAAGACAAGGATTCGAACCCTGATTCTGAAAATACTGATAGAAGATAGATCATCGACGCATATCCCATTGCTATTGTCACGACCATAACAATTCAACCAGAAGAACCAACAGATCCTAAAGAGGGGGAGCGCCTTTTTCATTCACATATGTGGGTGAAGGGGATATCTCTGCATTGTATTGTTGATAGTGGAAGCCAGAAGAAACTCATCTCAGCAGAGGTCATCAAACAATTGGGATTGTCGACAACATCACACTCACATCCATACAACATTAGGTGGCTTCTCCAAGGACAAGATCTTCGTTTCATCCAACAGTGTTGATTATCATACAACATCCATCCCTTCAAGGGTGAGGTATTATGTGATGTTTCCCCACTGGAAGTCTCAAATCAAGTTAAACAAGAAGTCTCAAATCAAGTTACGTAACCAGAGAACCAGAGCTTCATCAAAACTTTACAATGTGGGAGCCTTGCTCGACCCTCAACCATAACAAGATATCCAAAATACATATTAATACTCAGGAGTGACTACAACCACGCTAGGACCGATCGATCCACTCCATTCAAATATTTACGTTGAAAGTCTTCTTTGTAGACTGCGCATGAAGTCCTCTGTCAGACGCGAGCTCCTACGTCTGAACCTTCTCTGCCAGACTGCTCATGCAATTCATTGTCGAACGTGAGCTCAAACAATTTGATATTTATTTTTGAGATTTCCATTTATGGGGGGAGACGATGTTTCAACCACGTCCCCCTACTTCATTAACTATCTTCATCAGGATCAGGATGGAGCCTAAGTCAACTTGGCACCTGGAAAACACGTTGGCCACACTCTGAACCTCTGCCACTTGGATCTTTGTTGGATGTTTTCCAGGAACACTGGTAGGAGGACATGGACGCTGACAGTGGGGATTTGGCGAGATTATCGGTGTAGGCTCGCAGGCTACAATGAATGATCGACAACCATGTGGAAGGTTGTGATTGACGGTGACTAGAAACGTGTTATCGCCAATGTGTGGGTAGCTGAGGTGTAAAGGTGCGAGGGTGATGTGGCAATGGAAGAGGACGTGGAGGCAAAGGGGTTTAATAGGTCAGGGGTTCAATGAAAATGGCAATGTAGGTGACATGGGATGTGAGTGGAAGACAGATGTCGAGAGGTGAGAGGGGGAGAAATGACAGTAGGTAGGGACATGCGTGCGGTCGGGCGAGTGGAGGACAGGTGTCAATGGGAGCGTGGGCGGTATGGGAAGGTGGTCTGTCAGATAGCTCGGAGGGGGGGTTAGGCGGTAAGTGGTAAAGCGCGGGGGGGGTCTGAGTTACTGAGGAGGTGAGATGATAGTGGGGGCCCGCACTAGAAAACCACTAGCTCGGACCCCTCCCATTAAAGGCAGAAGGTCGGGGGGGGGTCCGATATGTGATGTGGACCATGTTGGGCCCGTGATATGATCGATTTTATGACAATAATTAGATACTTTTTCCGAATGTAAGTATGTGTTTTTCATGTTTTGAAGAAACTTTTGAAGAGTTTTTGTGTCAAATCGCTATGATCCACACTAAGTATGCATAATTCATGTTTTGCAATGATTTTGAGTTTGAATTTGTATGTTTTTATGTTTCTAGGAATCTAATTTTGATTTTTTGGTGTCACAGGGAAAAATCACAGCTTGCTTGTGCTTCTGGTACTCAGTCCGGCACTCCATCCGGTACTCAATCTGGTACTTGATCCGACACTCCGTCTTGCACACAAACGATGGACAATTTGGCGGTTATGGTATTGACGGCGAGTGATGGGCGAATCAGAGACATGGGTTTTTCTCGTGCTCATTCCCTCCAGCTATTGAAACCTTGACAACTTGATTTGGGTTGTTATGTTGGGCGATTATTGTCTTGCCTTATTTCGGCAGTTAGGGCATCATTAAATGTAATTTACTATTTTTAGAAGAGGTTCAACCCTCCAGTGGTCGACCTCTCAGTCTGTAAAGCTTATAAATACCACTGTGGTGGTCATACAATAGGGAAGAAGTCCATGAAGTTGCGTGTTAGAGGGAAAAGACAATTTCCCTCTGTTTTGCCATTTTCATTTTGCCACAATTGTGTAAAACTGTGTTTTTAGTTTTAATGGAGAATTTGTGTTGTTGAAGATCGTGGTGTGCATTTGAAGAGTGACCATGACTTGCTGGGGGGGGGCACTAATAGTCTGAGTAACTATCTTATGATTTTATTTGTGAATTAGATAGCGTAGATGCATTTTATTCATTTTTCTGTACATGAATTATCATTTTACTTATTTGTTATTTAATTTGTTGTTTATGATTTAATTAATTTAACTTAGTTTTTGCAGGTTATTATGAGGAATCTTATTAGTATGCAATGAGTTATTAGTTAGTAGAAGCAATCTTGCAATCTTAGACACCAACCCTTGTATGTAATTAGAAGATAGCTAGAATTTCTACAAGCTGAAATAGAGTCTAAAACAGAGTTAAAAACAAAGTTTTAAAACAAAAAATTTAATTCATGCTTTCTTTGACAGAGTTTCGGTGGATGCATAGTCATTAGTCTTTAGTTTTCAATTCTAGTTTGTTGATCTAGTTTCCATTTATCTTTTTTTATTTAATTCATCATTTAGTTTCTTATTTTCTTTCTTGTCATATGCTGAAATAGTGTTTAATTTTTGTTTATAAGCATTTCTCTTTTTGCAATTTGAATTGTCAAATAGAACTAGTTTAGTTTACTTCATGCAATTTCTTTCTTAGATTTAGGTTGCAATTTGAATTTGTCATTAATGATTGAATTTAGTATAGTATGAGTTTGCTTATGTAGTATAGAGTGCAATTGAATTTCATAGCATAATCTCTTTATAACCGTTGATGGCTAATGCATGATTACATAATCACATGGATATGCAGGATAATTGATGTTGTTTCTGTAATGGCTAAGTTCTCACTGGATTGCCTAATTCACACTTTTCACTTTGCTATTGAATTCAATATCAAGTTTATCCCTCTTGAATTATCTTTCATTATTAAATTTCATCGTGATATTATAAGACACCAGAGACATTCACACAACCATCAACACTATATTTGAGTTTTTCTTGCTTTCATAGATTAGAAGATAGTTTTCTTTCTTTTGTAGGATAGATAGTGTTCTTGCTTTGGTAGATTAAAGAGTAGTTTGCTCATCATAGATTAAATATTAGTTGTTAATTCCTCTTGCTTTCAATTAACTAGATTTCCTTTCATAAATTAGAAATAGTTGTGAAGTTTAATTTTAGAATAAAGTTTACTTTCTTCTTAGCTTAGTTAGTTGCTTATTGAGTAGTTTTAATTAGTTTACTGGTTGTAGAAGTTATCCTAGGATAGTTAGTTGTTTACTTGCTTTAATAGGTTAGTTGCTTACTTGTCTATTATTGCTTTGATAAGGTAGTTGCTTGTTTATTTACTTGCTTTCACAGGATAGTTTCTTATTGAATTTAAGTAGGTTAATTACAAGTAGTTTTTTGTTGCTATTTGTTTATTAAATGAATAGTTTGCTTTTGCTTATTGTTATGAATGAACTAGTTTCCTTTAAGTAGGGTTTCAATTTTCTTTCTTTGAACTATCCATCAATCCTTCATTCAAAGGTTACTTAGTTTACATAGTTTGAGTTGTTTAGTAGATTTTGATCATTAGTAGTCCTTGCTTGAGTAGATTAGCCCTTAGATAGCCACTTCCTTATTTAGACTATACTACTACCAATTCTTATACCTTGGCATATATATTGCTACAACTCTAAGTTTACTTATCCCGGGTTGACAATTAATTGAGGGTTTTTAGTGTGTTTTTACTACATGTAGAACACCCATCAGACCGTAGATCTGAGCGTGCACTACTCAGCCACAAATCTAAGCGCGCTCCTTAGCACAACATGCCAAAACATCAAATCTCCCAAGAACTTAGGATAAAAACCAAAAGTGGGTCGCACTAAGGCCCCCTTTCTGCATTTTTTCACCAAGGGGTCATTTCCTAAGGGAAAAAACATCCCTCTATCAAAAATATGTGCTAACATTAGGCTCCATGGGGGATAGAGAACTCCTTGTGAGGCTATAAGAACTTCAGTAGTTTCAGTGCCTGATATTAGGGCTATGGGGTCAGCTATTAAAAAAAAGAGAAGAATGATATTTACAATGGCATGAAAAATCCACTCATGGCTCAAGCAAAGAACCTTTTCAGAAAATGCCCATTTACAGGTCCACCAAAAACTTCAGCATCCTCCAAATTCTGCAACCTATAAGTGTTATTTGAAAATACCTCAGAAATTTTGAGGGGCCAATCCATAATGCTTCAAATTTATCATGCTTGCTTTGTGCTTCTTGGGTGCATCCCATTTGAGTACTAGATCTCCCGGTTGGAAATCCTCTTTTCTTACCTTCTTGTTAAAGGCCTTCTTGATATTATGTTGATGAGCATATGCTTTGTCCAATAATTGCTCTCTAGTCTATTGCACTTCTACCAATTGTTGTATTCTTTTGATAATATCATCAGGCTCTCCTTGGTAGTCTTGGAAGAATTTTTCCACAGGCAAGGCAAGATGAGAGGGAAAAATGGCCTCAAATCCATACACAAGATGAAAAGGAGAGACGCCAAGAGACCTTTTTGTTGTCACTGTATCAACCCACAGAGAAAATTTGAGCTTTTAATCCCATTATTTCTTGTTGTTCCCTAACATTATTTTAATTATATTTATAAGGCTCTTATTAGAGGACTCTGCCAGTCCATTTCCTTGGGGGTAGTAAGGAGTAGAGTGAATCAATGCAATTTCAAACTTTTCACAAAACTGGATCAATGGTTCAACCTTGAAAGATGCAACATTATCAGTGACAATCATGTTCATACAACCAAACCTTGCCATAATATCTTCAAGAAAACCAACAATTACCTTGTGGGAAGCACTCCTTGTGGGGATGGCTTCTATCCACTTGGTAAAGTAATCTGTGGAAGTCAAGATCCACCTGTGCGGACCACTGGAAGAAGGATGAATTTCCCCAATAAAATCTAGGCCCCACTACTGAAAGGGTCCTAAATCTACCACATGCTTCAATGGAAAAGACTTGAGTTGTTGCTTTCCATAGAATTTTTGACACTTAACACAAGCCCTAATCTTTGCACAAACATTGGTGAATAGACTAGGCTAGAAATACCCATCCATGAGAATCTTATAGGCTGTAGTTCTCCAAAAGTGATGTCCCCCACATAGACTATCATGAAAATCAAACATAATATTTTGGGCCTCCTGTGGGTCTAAACATCTCAAACGTACTCCTAGAGGGTCTTTCCAGTATAAGACTTGATCAATAAGGCAGTATTTAATTGCTTTAATCTTTAATTCTCTCATCTTGCTTTTCCCCATACCATCAGGAGGCTACATCTTTTGCAGGAAAAATATAATGTCCTTGTACCAAGCACATTTTTCCAATGTGGGGCTGACTTGAGAATCTTTATCAGATAACTCAACTTGTTGATTTTCTGAGCAAGCGTTGATGAAATTAACACCCAAAGCTTTGCAATTATATTCATCCATCAGTCTAGCTAAACCTTGGCCTTTAACCAACTTGGTGGTCTTTATTTCAAGATCAAATTCAAGGATTTTGGCAATTCACTTTCTCCTTCTTTCGTCTATGTCAAGATTAAAGAGAATCTCCTTCACATAAGCTGAAGGGACATATGCAATGACCTTTGAATGAAGAACATAGGCCCTAAAATCCTTGAGAGATTTAACCAAAGCATAGGCTTTCTTTTCCATGATGTCATATTTTAGTTCAACATCTCTCAATTCCTTACTGAAAAAGGCAATAGGATGCTCTAACCCTTCAACATTCTTCTGTAATAAAACAACTGCTACTGTGTCAGATGAAGCAAAGGAAAAAATCAAAAAATCCTTGGAGTAGTTTGGGCTGATGAGCACAGGTGCTTCAATCAATGCCCTCTTGATTTGGTTGAAATAATCTATGGACTCAGCAGTCCATTTTACTTCCTTCCCCTTCCTAAGCATGGTTGTAATGTATTTAACCAGTTCAACAAAATTAGAAACAAACCTTCTCAGAAAGTTGAATTTACCCAAGAAAGACTGAACCTCTTTTCTGGATCTAGGGAGTGACAAGGTTTGGATAGCTTCTACCCTGTTTGAATCAATCCTGCCCCCCTCAACTGAAACTATGTGCCCCAACAATTTTCCCTCTTGCATGGAAAATAAAGACTTCTTGGGATTTAAAGAGAGACCAAATTTTCTGCATTTCAGGAAGACCTTTCTCAGATGATAACAATGTTCTTTATTAGACCTAGAAAATATTGTGATGTCATCTAGATAGATGGCTACAAATCTATCTTTCTCTCCAATGAAGGCAATGTCCATAGCTCGTTGGAAGGTTTCCCCTGTGTTCATCAATACAAAGGGCATCTTAGCATACATGAATGTACCCTAGGGAGTAGTGAATGTTGTCTTTTATATGTCTTCAGGAAAGACATAGATCTGATTGTAGCTAGAAAAATCCATCAATTATGGACATCCTAGATGGACCTATCACCCTTTGTAATATGTGCTCCATCTTTGTCAAGGGGTAATTATCTTTATTAGAGGTTCTATTCAGGTTTATGAAATAGAAACAAAGTCTGATTTCTCCACTCTTCTTTCTTACTGGGACCAAGTTGGCCATCCATTTAGAATACCTCAAAGGAATGATAATCTGGGCATCCAAAATATTTTTAACCTCTTTCTCCATGATAGGCAACAACATAGGATTTATCTGTCTCAATTTTTGCCTAAATGGTTTGGCCTCTTCCTTGAATGGGACCTTATGCTCAATGACACCTATGTCATATGTTCTGCGATCTTCGTATGCCCAGGAAAACACATCAGCAAATTCTCTTAACAGTTCATCATATTCATATTTTTGTTTCCCCGACAAGCTGCTTGAAAATTTGACAAATTTTGGATCCTTCTCTGTACCAATATTGCACTCAGCTACATCAACATCCTTAGTTGAACCTTTAAATTTTGCTACCACATCATTCCTTTCAAATAGTCTTTCCAGGGGAACTAGTCCTTTTGGAATATGATTTCTAGGAAACTAGACAATATGATGATTATCAAATTTGTTCAGGAAAACATTAGCATGAGGATTACTCTCAGAATCATGATCTTGGTCAATATGTAATGTAGAAAACTCACCAACAGTCTCAAGGAATCTTTTGATCTCAAGATCATCCTCAAACACTTTCGAATGCTTGAAATTATCAGGTATAGAGGGTCTATATTTCACTTCTACATCATACTTCAGTCTGGGTGGCAAAGGGACTTTGAAGTTACTTGCTAAAGCAACCAAAGACTCATCCATGGTATTTTCTTCTCTTGGAACAAATGAAATGTTGAAATATGAGAAAAAATTGTCAACTAGGTCCCACACTTCATTTCCATAAACTCGTAGCCTAGGATGCTTAGCCTGGTAAAGATTTATGATCTAATTGACAATTAATTCAGCATCCCCAAACACTGATATCTCCTCAATCCCCATGTCCTTTGCAGCCTTCAAACCCAAAACATGTTGGACAACTAAGAGGGGGGGGGGGGTGAATTAGTTGTTACCGTGCTTAAACAATTATGCTTCTTTTAAACTCTTTGCAGAAACACTGAATGATGATCACAATAATGCAGGGAAATAAACAATGGCACATTCAACATCAGTCACATATATGAGAAACACAGAGACATATATTTCCTGAGGAAACCCATACAG
>ML782046.1:455625-485329 GCA_009831015.1 Picea engelmannii
CATGTGCCAAAAAACCACCTAATATCATGTGGTCCCGGAAATATGTCGGCCCAACGAAAATATGTCGGCCCGAAACCGGCGAAAATATGTCAGCCAAATTTTTTTTTTTCAGGGGCGCTTCCCCCGAACCCCCGTGCGGGGGGATCCACCCCCTTGCACTCCCCGAGGGGGGGCCTAGAGGCCCCCCCTCTAACTTCCCTGCGTGCCCGGCGCAGGCGCTCAGACACTACTACTCGTGCAAAGAATATAACACATACCCAACACTTGGATCTAACGGCTGAGATCTGTCCTCCTCTTCAACGATCTCTTCTTGTCTACATTTAGATCTAATGATCCTTGTTCTTTCGGGAACTTTGAATGGAATCCAACGATCAGAGATTCTTCTCAAACTTTACGGGTCTTCGATGACTCGATCAATTTTGTGTTGCCTTCGATCATTCGCCTTCCATCATTCATCCTTCCTGAACTTATCTTCTGTTTTCCTGTCGATTACAAACTTCCTGTACTCATGCCATCTTCACTGTTGTACTTGCCATCAATGACAAATATATGATTCCTGTAAAACATGCCAACAATCCTCTGTACGTTCTTCCTGTACTTATGCTACTTGCCATCAATGATAATCATTCGATGTCTGTTAAATATTTTCCATTCACTGTCTGTTAAATATTTGCCAACAAAACAAGAGCTTCATACTCTGCCACATTATTGGTAGTCTCAAATTCTAATCTGTAGGACAAAGATATAGTCTCTTGAGTAGGTGAAATAAAGACCACTCCAACACCAACACCCTCTCTAGAAGAGGCTCCATCAAAAAACATCTTCCAAATAGAGGTGATGGGGGGAGAATCTTCACAAAGAGAAATGGAATGTTTTATGATTTTAAGAGGAGGTTCAGGAGCATCGGTGAGCTGCAATAAACTGGATCCCAAATCAGTATCAAGTGAAAAAATAGGATGGTTGGTGGGGTTTGCTTCATCACTGATGATGTAGATGAACTGAGCTTCCTTGTAAAGTCTTCTATGTTCCCCCCCAAACACAGGAATGGTAGCATATTTGAGGTCCATCTGCAAGGTTCCTCCAATTCTTTTTATCCAAGATATTGACAAGAGCATGGAAAAATTGGGGGGAACATCAACCACCACAATATCCATGACCACACTTTTCATGGGCAACTGAAACAAGGTCACAACCAGATCCTTAATGACCCCAAGACATTTCACTTTCCTAGAGTCAAAGGAATAGAAGTCATGGTAAGTCTTTGTGATTTCTAATCCAAGTTCATCCATGACAGTTTTGGGAATGAGATTATGAGATGGTCCCGAGTCCATCAAATAGTTATGCAACACCTTGTCATGTATGTTCAGTGAGGTATAGAAGGGAGGGGATGAATCATCTCTATATTCTACCAAAAGACCTAAGATGACTGTTGTCTTTTCATCTTGAATATTTACCAGGTTCGTGGAATGATATGAAGGCTCGGGCTGTAACATTTTGGGGAGGCACCTTTTGAAGTCTTCATGCTTGACATGGATTCTAATTTTTTGAATTTCATGCTCAAAATTAAAAGAGGAGGGGGGATTTAGTATCTCCTTTACTTATGGAACATGGATTTTGACTACTGGTGGCGGGTTTGGGGATTTCTTACCTTTGTTGTTGTCTGCTACATCTTTAGGAGACTTTTATGCTCTGGTAGGCTTCTCAAGAATGTCAGACTTCCCTTATTTATTTTTGGACACAAGGTTATACTTATTTGGACTGATATTGGTCTTCTCCCCCTTACTCAGCTCATTTAGCTCGCTTTCCATAAGAGACTCCTCATATGCAGATTGGGTTAAATGGGGAAATGAGGAGGTGTCTCCAAGACAATGAATTTCAGGATCAACCTCTTCTTCCTCTCCCTCTTCATCATTAACAAGGTTATTTTGGAGAGGGGCCTGGATCCTTTGATCATCCCTATCCTTTCCTCTTTGATCTCTTTGGATAATCTGGGGGGTTTTATTTGGTCTTCTAAAGTTACCCCTATTTCCATCATTAGAAGGATTCTTGTAGCTTTGCCTTCCTTCCAATTCCAACCTTTCCATTCTAGAAGAAAGTGATTTTAGTAACTTGGTTACTTCATCCATTTGAGGGGGGGGGCACAGAGGAACCAGAGGTCGAAGCTTCAAACCTACCCTTTTTTCTTTCTCCATCATCCTTACTCCTAACCTTGTCAACTGCCAATATATTGGACTCCACTTCCAGGGCTGTATCTTTCATATGAGCCAAGGAAGTGGCTCTTTTTTCTCTTAACAAGAGGTATAAATCAGGGTCAAAAGCACTAGAATAATTAATTTTGGTAGAGGTTTATATAGGTTTAATCTCAACAGGAATCTTATTGTACATTTTATTAAACCTCTTTGAGAAGTCGGAAACAGATTCCCCTACTTCTTTCTTAAGTGATCCAAACTCTGTAATATAGTAAAGGAAATATTTTTTATCCCCCCAATGTCTTAAGAATTTATCATATTGGGCTTCAATTCCATCAATAGATCCAAGAGCGAAGGCCATAAACCATTTCCTAGCCTCTCCATCAAGGCTATGGACAAAAATCCTCATCCATACATCCTCATTCACAATGACATAATTGTCTGCATAACTATAAAAAGTTGCAAGGTGCTCTTATGCAGTTATGTCTCCCTCACCCATGAACTTAGGCAAATTCTTAAGGTAGCCACCAGCTGGGAGAGCATTTATGGGTTGAGGTAAGACAAGAGGGGAATATCTAGCAACCACTATGGAATCCATTTTGTTTCTAGGGAAATTAGCACCTGCCATTGGGATGTGAACTGGAGGAGAACCAGGAAGGGATGGAGCTCGAACAGGGGAGACTAGGACTGTGCTTCTAGGAGAAAGGGGAAACAACTGAGGATTTGGAGAGAAATATATGGGGCTCAAGGGAACAGAGGTTTCCCTTTCTTCTAATGCAACAACTCTAATAGGGGGAGGAGTCATAAATCCCAGAGTGGGAAAATATTCTGAGGTCCTAGGTCTAAACCATGATACAACTTCAGGGGAAACAGGAGTGTCAAATCTTTCTCCTTCCAAACCAAGACTAGGAGAGGAGAAAACAACAGGAAAACTCTCAAAATTTAAATTTCTGGAAACTCCAACAGATGGTATAACGAGAGAATGAGAAGAAGATACTAGAGTTTCTAAAGAAGGATTATGAAAATTACCAAAGTCACCAGGTATAGCAGCTGAAGTACCTTCTTGAGGGGCCTTTCCCTTTCTGATAATTTTCTCTAGGTAAGCTTTAGGTGTTGCTAAAGGAAGCTGTGGAGTAGACCTCGTGTGTCTTCCTTTCGGAGCCACAACTCAAATAGTGGAGTCGCCAGGTGCAAGCTGCAATCTTCAATGGTTCTGATATCTAATGCACCTTCAGAATCAACAGCTCTTTGTCATTCTATCCCAGGGAAAAGTATTCAATTCGTTCCCCAAAAACGACACCATGAATGTTAGCACTAGAAGTCACCTTCAGATTGCATTGAAGGTAATCCCAATACCCATCAGTTTATATGTCACAATGAATTAATTTAAAGGGGTCAAATGGGTGCAGACTCAAGATAATATCGTTTTAACTCAAAAAACTGGACCAACATGCACAAGTAGTTGAGGTCTTGATCAACTTTAGTCAGTAAGTTGTAGTAAAGGTGAATAGGAGGAAGAATAGGTGAGGAGAATGTAGAGGTATTCTCTGGACATCAGGTCTTCCAACAACCTAAGGAGGAAAAAACTTAGAAAAAAAGATCCTCTTGGATTTAGAGTTTCAAGAAACTAAAGAATGTTATAACAATATTGTAATCAAACATCCATCACAATGTAGCTATAACTATCCACATGAATCCTTCAATCATGGAAACTTCAGTATCAGAGGAAAATATGATGAAGAAGAAAATTGACTTACATTAAACAAGAAGTCTCAAATCAAGTTACATAACCAGAGAACCAGAGCTTCATCAAAACTTTACAATGCAGGAGCCTTGCTCAACCCTCGACCATAACAAGACATCCAAAATACATATCAATACTCAAGAGTGACTACAACTACCCCAGGAGTGATCAAGCCACTACATTCAAAGATTTACGTTGAGAGTCTTCTTTGCAAACTGTGCATGTAGTCCTCTGTCAGTACGAGCTCCTACGTATGAACCTTCTCTGTCAGACTGCACATGCAGTTCACTGTCAGACTGCACATGCAGTTCACTGTCAGACATGAGCTCAGATAGTCTGACATTTCTTTTCGAGCTTTCCATTTATGGGGGGAGACGATGTTTCAACCACCTCCCCCAACTTCATTAACTATCTTCATCTATATTAGGATGGGGCCTGAGTCAACTTGGCACTTGGAAAATGCGTTGGTCACACTCTGAACCTCTGCCACTTGGATCTTTGTTGGACGTTTTCCAGGAACAATGGCAGGCAGACATGGAATCTGACAGTGGGGAGATGGCCAGATGATCAGCGCAGGCTCGCAGGCTACAACGAATGATCGACAACTAGGTGGAAGGCTATGATTTATGGTGTCTGGAAAAGCGTGAGTGCCAGTGTGTGGGGAGATGAGGTGTAAAGGCATGAGGGTGATGTGGCAAGAGAAGAAGACATCGAGGCAGATGGGTGTGATAGGTCAGGGGGTCAACGACAATGGCAGTGGAGGTGACATGGGATGTGAGTGGAAGACAGATGTTGGGAGGTGAAAGGGGGATAAATGACAACGGGGAGGGACAGGCATGCAGTCAGGCGAGTGGAGGACAAGTGTTAGCGTGAGCGCGAGCGGTATGGGAAGGCAGTCTTGCGGCTAGCTCGGAGGGGGGGTAGGCACTAAGTGGTAAAGCATCGGGGGAAGGGGGGGGGGTCCGAGTTACTAAGGAGGTGACATAATAGTGGGGGGCTCGCGCCAGAAAACCACCAGCTTGAACCCCCCCATTAAAGGCAGAAGGTGAGGGGGGTCTGATATGCGATGTGGACCGTATATCTGAGCGTGCACTTCTCAACCGCAGATCTAAGCGTGCTCCTTAGCACAATGCACCAAAACATCAAATCGCCCAAGAACTTAGGATAAAAACAAAAAGTGGGTCGCACTAAGGCCCCCTTTCTGAATTTTTTCACGAAGGGGTAATTTCCTAAGGGAAAAAAACATCCCTCTATCAAAAACATGTGCTAACACCTTCCACAAACCAAGCAACACGACATCTCCAGCAAGGAAAGCAACTCACCAAAATTCAGATTCAACAAACGCTTCCCCCTCTCCCCCAGAAACTCAATGCAATGGAGACCATTGCTTCCTAAGGAGGGAGGATTGATCTAGGTGGATATCAGTGGCCACCCACCTATTCCATGAGCTAGAAAAACAATTTTCCATCTTGGTAGTTTTTCGATAGTTTTTCGGGTTCCAAACTTCTGGGGTCGTTTTGAGGCCCTAAACGACGTTTTTTGGGCACTTGAGGCCTAGGTGACTGCTAAAGGCATTGACCTGGGCCAGTCAAAAATAGTTTTTCTTGTTTAGACCTTTCCAACGGTGTATCGAGCACCCCAAACTGAGATTGTATGCAAAAGTTACGCCCTCGGGAAGTTGACGTATCAACTACCCCCATTGGGGCCCACAAACCTTTTGGATTTTCATCTTCTGAGGTTAGGGTTTTGGATTTTACTTATGTTAAAAAGGCTTTTGGAGCCTCATTGTAACGATCATCTTCTTGCGAATGAGAGTAGTCATCACATCTCTTCTCAGAGATAAGTTGCCACCATTCTAGCAAGTCTTTCACTTTATATTTTTACAGTCTCTGTACATTTATTTCATTGATAGAAATCGTGTATTACTATGTTTCTTTGTTTCTGGCAATATTTATGTGTAGTTCATTATAGTATCTTTGCTTTCATTTCGTTCTAAAAAGTAATTCGGATCAAAGCCCATGATAAAACATAATGTTTTCAATCCTTTATCCTTCATGAATTTGTTAATGGTTTATTCCATGCAAGGTCATACATGTTTGAAACCGATATGAACTTGTAATAAGGAAAGATGAGATTAAAGGGACAAAAAAAATGGATATGCGGCTTGACACCTAGACAACACTAAGTTTTTTAACCCAATACATATAGGCACATATCAAAATGTCCCTTGAATACTACATAAACCTAAACTCACTGCACATATCAAAATGACTCTTGAATACAACATGACCTACACTTAGTGTTGCAAAACATAACCCTTTTGGATTCGGGTTCACAACATACCAGTATTACAAGGTCTATATATATATATATATATATATATATATATACCTAGTTGGTGAAATAAATGAATGAAAACACAACTATTATAAAAAATTCTATATATCATGGTGTTGGGATAAATTGATAAAAGAATGATTATTATGTGAATTGAGAATGTTATTGTAAATGTGTACACAACGTTAGGTCAAAGAGTTAAGATTTATATCCGTAAAGCCTACTAAATCATAGTAGTATATCCCTCGTTCAAGGTTTAGTTCCACATGCTTACTTCTTCTACTACATGCCCCCTAAAACACTCATCAACTTCAATAACAAGTTTATATACTATTATGTTTAATCACCCAACTATTCATCACAAGAGATTGTGAAAATCATCCTATGCATCAAAATTTTGATTTTTCTATACATATGAAGAACATGACTCTTGAACATAGTATTATCTCTCGAAGTAACTAGGTAACCTAGTCTACATACAAGTAGATTGTCATTTCCCATAGAAATGGACTCATACACTTTGGTGTTCTTTATTAATAAAAAGGAAGATGCATAATTAAAAAAATAGATTTTACTGCTCTAAATCAACATAGCTCGGATTACAATATACTTCACAAGATATCTTATTATATTGCTTCTACTTCTTTATATAATTCTATCTAACTCCAAAGAACATTTTAAGAATAAATTTTCTAATAAACCTTCTTACAATTATTGCTTTCATATTACTATACGATTCTTATTCATTAGAAATACCCTCCATACATAAAAACATATCTATTTACTTAAGAATTATATGGTTCTGATTCACTAGAGATACCATACATACATATACATATATATATTTACTTAGAAACACTTCATATCAAATCCAAATAGACAACATATCTAATTAATATCTATTTAATCCAAATAGACAACAGATCTAAGTAATATCTATTTACTTAGAAGCACTTCATATCAAATCCAAGTAGACACTGTCATGCCCTCTTTATCTACCGTATACCATTCCTTATGGCATTCCTCAGGTACAAAGTACTTCTGTGATAATCCTTTGGTGTTTGCAACAATGACCGTTCCTTTATCGACCATGTTTTTATCCTTGAGGAGCGTAAAATTCGATAAATAATCATCCCAATGATTCATAAATATGAAATTAAAGTGCGAGGCTTTCATTTCAGAAAGCAACTTTCGTAAGTCATTAAGCTCTCCCTTCAATGTTCCTTTCAACAGTGTCACCTTAGAGGATATTTCTGATGTTCCATTCGACACTGTAACAGATATGCCTGGGATCAAATCAACGTAAAATCTATTAGAGCTATATTCATGGAAACATACCCATGTCTCTTTCCTTTAGTACAAGACTATATCCCAATTTTTTTTTAAAGTACATACAGTCTAAAATTCTTCGGAACACATCAACCCCATTAATTTATTAGCCTTCGATGCATTCAGACATACCTGTTTCTGGAACTAAGTATAACACTAGGATCCAAAAAAATATTTAAGCATTGGAACACTCTATATTCAATGCTTATAATGATAATAGTGTGCTTATAATTTCAAATGAAAATATAAATGAATTCGTCTGCTTATTCTGATTCAATATGAGAATAACTTCTCATGAAAATATAAATGAATTCGTCTGTTTATTCTGATTCAATATGAGAATAACGTCTTGATATGTTATACTAGCACTTGCAGTGCTTCCAAGTGCGCTGCAATGAAACTTCCCCCAAAGTAGCGGGGTTACATCAGCAGTGGAACTAAAGAGATTTCATAGAAAAAAAATGCAGCTACCATCTTTTTTATCTTGAACTTTCAATGAAGAGAAAAGGGCAGTAGTAACAGGTTGAATAATCAAGGATAGCATAACATATCTGTGCAAATGTGGATAGAATGACATGGCTGTGAAAATTAATGCTATATATATAAGAACAATGAAGAAATGCAAGCACTGTTTGGCTCTGAAATTCTGAATGAGAACGGAACAATGTCTTTCTCCAGAAAATCAAATCTACTCAAAACTTGCAAACACTCAAAAATCAACCTAAATTTAGAAATCAACGCTCAAAAATCAACCTAGAAATCAAATTTGTTGTGTTGTGACAACATATATGCATTTACATTTTTTTGGATTCAGGTTTCTCAAGTGTTTGGCTTTCCATATACCTGAAAACACTTGAGAATATTTTGTAAGCCTAGACTACCTAGGTGATAGGTGGTAGTATGTGATATTCCGAGATACCTTGTCTTTAAAGGAAGTTAGGTCAAGAGATTGCATGTAATGAAGCATTGAAATTAGCCCTCAGGTGAGAGGTAAATGCTCACTTGACTTGCTTGGTAGAATTTTGTCAAGGGAACGAAATTTTATATCTCCGTTGGTCATGGTGATGGAGCTAAGGGATGTAGATTGTGGGATCCTATTATCCACAAATCACAGTGTATGGCCTAAGCTACCCAAAATGGTACAAGATGGTCCATTCCTTCATGGTGAACCAAAGTTTATTAAGAAGTGAGTATGATCATTGTGTTTATGGCATATTCGTTATCTTGGTGTTATGTTGATGATATGCTTGTTGCAAGCAAAGCATGGTTGAGATCAGGAGGTTAAAGGTTCAATTGGCTAGGACTTTTGATGAAGGATCCAAGAGCAAGAAAACAAATATTGAGCATAGAAGTATACAAAGAGGGGAAAATTGACAAGTTGTGGTTGTCAATGATGAGGTTTAATATAAAATTTGTGAAACCCATAAATATATCTTTAGCTTTCCATTATAATCTCTATTAAGTATACATCCTAGTAGTAAGGAAAAAAGGATTATATGTCTCATGTACTTTATGCAAATGCAACATGAAGGTTGATAATTGAAATGGAATGTTCAAATATTTCATAAGCTATGGAAAAACAAGGTAAAAAACATCTCTTGGCTTGCAGGAAGGTGATGTTTGATTAGTTGGGCAATGTATCAGGAAATTGTTGTCAAGGTGGAGATTGTTGGGTTGTGACAAAACACCTTGCAATTACATTTTTTTGGGCAGAGGTTTCTTAAGTGTTTGGCTTTCCATATGCCTGGACATGCTTGAGAATCTCTTGTTTAATGAAAAAGCCAGTAAGGAGCTTCTTGAGATTTGTATTCATTTCTCCACAAAGAAATAAAGAATACCATTGCCCTCATTTTGTTCTTGACTGCTGTGAGATGTATGTGATTGTTTATCTTCTTTATTATCTCTGCTATTTAATCTGAATGTTCATAGACCTTAAGTCCAACAAAATCAACCCAAAGTTAACCTCAACCTTGCCCTGGGGTAGAAAAACTACATAAACCATGCCCTTGGGCAGAAAAACTATATGAAAATCAAATAGATAAATCTACAGAATAAAGAGATGGGTAGCAATACCAAATTAAAGATTAAGAGAACGTGAACTAGATTAATGCAGTCTATAATTGTTAAGTGGAGGCGATAGTGCATTCATAAGCTGTGGGAGAAACTGATGTAGAAGAGAAAGTCAATGATGCAGTGCTAAAGAGAAGCAATGCTAAGCTAATTCACAACGTCCGGTGTTCGTCAACATCACAAAACTACACTAACCAAACAGTGAGAAAAACAGAATGAATTAATTAGAAAAAAGAAAAAGGAAAAAAAAAAACATTACCCATGTCTGATAAATATTAAAAAAGGCATTACCCATATCCCATAAATATGTTACCTGCATGTTTTATGATTTTTTCTGCAATCTCAAAGGTTTGTGTCTCTAAAGAAATTAGTTTGCTGGTAGGATCTTCCATGGTGGAAGCAATTTTGATGGCAGAATACCCGGAATAAGCTCCGAGCTCCAGTGCCACAATGCGAGCATTTTTCTCAAATTGCTTCACTACGGCAGCCAGAATATCGCCCTGCTCCTTCTCTAAATGTTTTGGTAACGTAGAAAGCTCAGCACAGGCGTCAATGGCACTCAGCACAGACTCTGAATCTCCTTTCGTTGAAAGGACGTTCCTTAGCAAGGCTTGCTCTCTGCGATCACCTGCATCGCGATTCAGCAATCTCAGAAACTTCGACACAATTTGGCCTGCCATGGTTTTAATCGCTGGAGCAAGAAGATATCGGCTTTCGACCTACTGTTATATATATTTGAGGGTTGTGATATTTTTACTTTAATGAGATGAAAGAAACTTCATGCGACCCAGCTGTGAAATGTTTTTGTCAAGGTAAGAACGTGGGTGTAGGATGAAACTACCTTTAGCATCTACTGCAAATTAAATGAATGATACGCGCCAACAATATCTATGAATAAAATGTTTCGTCAAACTTCCCATCATTTTAAAAGTTCATAGTGAATATATGCCAATTTAAAGAAGATGAGCTGTAATATTTAATTTTTTCTTGATTTATAGTTATGATAGGATGTTTAACTTATGGGCATTCATATATATTCTAAACTAAGTATGACTGGAACTTTCATATTTTGGTGTCTGGAATAATGTTGTACGGGCAATAATAACTCACTGGATTTGTGGTGCAATGAGAATAACAGAACTGAACTGATTGGAATATTAATTATTCCTTGGAAGCAATTCTGTGAACTTTTTGTTATTGAATTTCTTCAATTGCAAATGAAATGAATGGTTTGGTTGAGATGGTTTCCTTCTCTAGCGCAGTTGTTTCTGCCTTTTTATTTTCCATCCTACAAACAGTAAGTCATGCTACATGCTACAACTACGGATTTGCCTTTCATTATGTACCGAAATCGCATGGCTAGTTTAATTATGACCTAAATCGCTTGGCTATTTTACTTAGTGTAAAAATTATCGTTTTTAGTTTTTGGGGGGTTTGGAACGCATTTGTAAAATTTTAGGTTTTAGTTAGATTTTTTTAAGTGGAACTGTTTTTAATAAATTCTTAAAGATAATTAATACTGGCCTTTACGTCGTAATGCCAACTTACTACTCATGATAATCAAAAAGTCTTTTTTTTTTTGGAAGGGATGTATTTCATCCACTCACATTACAATACTTTCCTAAAGCAACATGTAAATATTCAAGTATGTTGATTCTATTCTCCTTAGTTATATGTAAATATTCAAGTATGTTGATCCTACTCTCCTTAGTTCTTCTCTCCTTTGTTCTTCTTAGTCTCTTAGTTCTTAGTCTCTTAGTTCTTGTGTAGGGATTTTTTTGGTTTGGCTACTACAATACATAAAAGGTATACTGGATTTTTTGGTTTGGCCACTACAAT
Source organism: Picea engelmannii (assembly GCA_009831015.1). Classification (NCBI taxonomy): domain Eukaryota; kingdom Viridiplantae; phylum Streptophyta; class Pinopsida; order Pinales; family Pinaceae; genus Picea; species Picea engelmannii. The sequence goes on from ML782046.1 coordinate 467,134, forward strand.
ACATAAAAGGTATACTCAAGCATCGATTAAGTTAAACCAAGGGTGACATGAAAAAACTTCAACATATGTATCCTTGTGCTTGTGATTGCATGTTTGTGCCACGGGTTGATGTAGCAAGCCAACCCACCCCACTTTGCCCCTTTGTTTTTCTTTGAAGTCACATAGGGTTTGAATGATGGCAAGGAGGAAATTGAAATTTGAAACAGTGTTAGGGAAATCAAACTTTCAACGTAGGCTACAAAAATATTGATGAGAATGTAAAAATCCAACATTTAACATATGCAATAATATGTTTGTAGGTAATATCAAACCTTTTGTCACTACAAGGACAACATCTTTTAGCGGACGTTTTTGAGGAGGTTTTTAGTGTTACAAAATTTGACAAAATTAAAAAAAAAACCCCGCTACAACCTCCTCTATTGAATACAGAGGTTTTAGCAGAGGTTCCATATAACTGAAAAAATCTTGTCAAAATTGTAAGAATTGTAAATTCAGAATACACAATTCACATAAGACAATCAATCATCATGCAGATTAACAAACTCAGATTTACGTGGTTCACCCAAGATTTGGGCTACGTCCACCAAGCAAAGACATCAATTGTCTTATTATTCAGATCATGGAGATTACAACAACTCACTCACGCTCATCTGCCTCTACAGGCTTACAGAAATTTATATACATTTATATAGGAAAACTGATTATTAAATGCACTCTCATCCAGAATCTAACTTGGTCTTATTGGTTACAACCAACACTGGATTATAGGATTTGAAGTCCTAATCCTGGAGGAATTCGTTGTCACCAATTTCCAACAATCTCCACCTTGACAACAATTAACCTGATACCTTGCTCCTTCTTTTGTTCATCACCTTTTCTGCAAGCCAAGAGAAGCCAAGCACCATCATATCTTCTCTAACAATACTAGTTTTGTGAACATGTCTACGCAGTTCTCTTTTGTATGCACTTTCTCAAGAGAGACTCCACGTTCATCGATGACCTATCTTACAAAATGGTACTTGATATGTATATGTTTTGTTTTACTGTGGTAGGATGGATTCTTAGCCAAGTGAATAGCACTTTGACTATCACAAAGTAGCTTTACTTTGTCCTGCATCCTTCCAAACTCACCAAACAAACCTTTCAACCAAACTGCCTCTTTGCAAGCATGTGAAGTAGCTATGTATTCTTCTTCTGTAGTGGATAAAACAACAATGTTATGTATCTTTGACATCCAACTAATAGCTCCACCTGCAAGAGTAAAGACATACCTTGAAGTTGACCTTATCTTGTCCAAATCACCTGCAAAATCAGAATCAACATATCCATGGACTAATTCACAACCATTGTTATAGGTGATACAATAATCATTGGTGCCCCTCAGATACTGAAGCACCCATTTCATTGTTTCCCAATGCTCTTTACTTGGATTTTCCATATATCTGTTGACAACCCCAACTGCATGTGAAATGTTTGGCCTTGTACTAACTATCGCATACATTAGACTTCCTACTGCATCATCATATGGTATTCGAGGCATATATTCCTTTTCTTCTTTTGTACTAGGACATAAACTTGAAGAAAGCTTAAAATGGGAAGCCAAAGGGACTAAAACTGGTTTCACATCGTTCATACCAAAACTCAAAAGTATCTTCTCAACATACTTTAGTTGTGACAATCAAATATTACCATTCCTCCTGTCTCTGAACATCTCCATGCCCAAAATCTGCCTTGTTTCTCCTAGATCTTGCATATCGAACGTCCTAGCCATCTGAGCCTTTAACCTGTTGATCTCAGTGATGATTTTGCTTCTGAAAGAATATTGTCAACATACAATACTAAGATAATGAATATTCCATTATTCAATTTCTTAAAGTAGACACAATGAGCATACTCACTCTTTGTATAATTTTGGCTCACTATGAAAGAGTCAAATTTCTTGTGCCATTGTATGTGCCATTGCCTCATACCATACAATGATTTCTTGAGCCTGCAAACAAATTTCTTGCTGCGATTTTGAATGAACCCTTCAGGTTGTTCCATGTAAATTTCCTCCTCCAAATCTCCATGTAAGAACATAGTTTTAACATCTAGCTACTCCAACTCCAAATCAAGTAATGCAACTAATGCTAACACAATTTGAATTGAAACAGACTTAACAACTGGTGAAAAAATATTATGAAAGTCAATACCTTCTTTCTGAGAATATCCTTTCATAACCATCCTTGCTTTGTACCTTTCCACCTTATCATCAACACCCTTCTTCAGCTTGTAGACCCACTTGCAACCTACAATTTTCTTGTCTCTTGGAAGTTCTACCAGGTCCCATGTGGCATTCCTCTCTAATGCCTCCATTTCATCCTTCATTGCTTCTTTCCATTTATCACTGTTAGAACCCTTCACAGCTTCCTGATAGCACAAAGGTTCATCATCATTAGTACTTAAAGAGAGCGATGAAACAAAATCATCATACCTTCTTGGAGGATTTCTGACCCGCGTAGACCTCCTTAGGGAAGTTTGTGTCTCATCCACATTCTGTTGATTGTTGTCATCAACCATGTCTTCGTTTGTAGTAAAACATTTATGAACATCTTTAGAAACTTGTTCATGTTCACTTTCATCTGTATTTGAACTGGTTTCAAACTAAATCTATTGATACTTAGGTACTTCTTCCTATTTCATTTGAACATCTATATCTGATTTGATGAGAGATGATTAATCAAATATTACATCTTTGTTACCCATAACCTATACCCATTAATACCATCACCATATCCAACAAAGATAAGCATTCTTTATTTTGGATCTAACTTAGAACACTGATGTTTCGAAATTAGAGCATAGGCTTCACAACCAAAAACTTTAATATTAGAATTATTACAAGGGTGACCTTTCCATACCTCTTCAAGAATCTTGCACTCTATTGTTGTTGATGGTGATCGATTCACCAGATAACAAGTTGTAGTTCCTGCTTCTTCCCACAGTTCATGTTGCAAGTTAGCGTTACTAAGCATACTCCTTTCTCTCTCTATAAGAGTCATGTTCATGTGTTCAACAAATCCATTTTGCTGAGGAGTATAGGCAGTGGTTTTATTCCTATCAATCCCAAACTCCTTGCAATAGTTCTCAAATTCCATTGATGTAAATTCACCACCATTATCAGTTCTTAAACATTTAATGGACCTACCAGTGCTCTTTTCCACTAAAGCTCTAAACTGTTTGAAAATAGTAAATACATCAGCCTTTCCTTTCAACATATATACCCAAACCTTTCTAGAGAAATCATCTATAAAAGTTGCAAAATATGATGATCCTCCATATGAAATAGTAGGGGATGGTCCCCAAACATCATAATGGATATAATCAAGGATTCTTTCACTGGTGTGTCTTCCGGTTTCAAATCTCTGCCTATTATGTTTTCCATAAATACAGTGCTTGAAGAAATATAACTTTAAAGACTTTAGACTAGGAAATAACTTGTGATCCGATAATACCTTCAATACTTTCTCGCTCATATGGCCCATCCGTTGATGCCACAGTCAAACAGAACCATTATCGTTCTCAGATACTATTGTCACATGATCTGACTTAGTTCTTCCTTCTAACATAAACAGGTTACCAACCTTCTTCGCTTTCATAACCAGTAGGATTTCTTTGTAGACTTTCATAACTCCACCTTGAAAAATACTCTTATATCCTCCAGTGTCTAAGAGTCCCAAAGAAATCAAGTTGTTCCTAAGATCAGGTACATGTCTTACATTAGTTAGTATTTTAATAGTTCCATCAAACATCTTAATTCGAATGCTACCAATTCCCACAACTTTACACGAGATATCATTTCCCATGTAAACTATTCCATCATCTATAGAATGGTAAGTAACAAACCAGTGTCTATGAAGACATATGTGATTTGAAGCACCCGAATCTAGTAACCATTTTTTATCATGACATGAACCAATACTAATTGATAAAACTTCATCAGTCATACATGAACCTGTTATTGAACTTGTTTCAGTTGCGTTCGCTTCCTTCATTTCTTTTGGAGGGTCATCTTTGGAGGCTTTTTGTGACTTCCAACAATCCTTCTTCAGTTGTCTAGATTTGCCACAAAACCAACACTTAATCTTCCTATTCTTTCCCTTCGAATTTGACCAATAGAAATCCCTCTAACCCTGTCCTCTTTCTTTAGTTCTTCCTTTGACCATCATCGCCTCAGATGTAGATGTTTCTAAATTGGTTTTCTTCCTTGTTTCCTCAAACAGTAGTGCTCCAACAATAACATCAAACTCAATACTTTTTTTTGTGATGAAACTAATAGAGGTAACGAATTGATCCCATGACATAGAAAAATAACACAATAATATAATTGCCTTGTCTTCAGAATCAAATTTTACTCCCATGTTGGTCAAATGAACTAAGAGAGTATTAAAATTATTTAAATTATCAACTATTTTCGTACCTTCCTTCATGCACAAACTGTACAATTTCCTTTTCAGGAAGATCCTATTCATCAAGTATTTCATCATGTACAGGCTTTCTAGCTTTGTTCACAAACCGACTGTTGTCTTCTCCGCAACAATGTTGAACCAAACATCATCGACCAAACACATGCATATGACACTCAGTGCTCTCACATCAATCTCATCCCAGTCTTCATCTGTTATGTACGTGGGTTGCTTTTCTTTTCCCAAAAGTGCCTTCACCACACCTTGTTGCATGAGCATATTGTACATCTTAACCTTCTAGATCTCGAAATTGTTCTTTCCATTGAACTTCTCAATTTCGAATTTATCACTCCAAGTTTTTGCCATTAACAAAAGAAAAAATTCCAAAACACCACTACTTATAATAACCAAGGACCCTTTAAAAATGATGTGGATGAATAATGGTATAAACTTCACAAGGTTTAATAAAAAGGTTTAATAAAAAACCTTTTACTAAAAAAATCACCTTTTAATAAAAATTCACCTTTACTTTAATTCCTCCACCTTTTACATACTATATTTAATTACAAATATAGTAAACCTTTTACTCCATAAAAAAACCTTTTAAAAAACATCCACCCACGTGACTTTACTTGTTCATGCTTTTTAAAAAAGCAAATTCAATTTTTGAAAAACAAAACAAAAAAATTTCATACCTTATGCCAAATACCTTTGAAGGTGAATGGGGATTTTCCTTATGCCGAATATTAAAGGTTTAAAAAACCACAATTAAACTAATACCTTATGACGGATCTTAAACCTTTAAGAAACTCAACAAATCACAATTAAAACTCTACAATTTTTGTATTGGTTATTCGACGCTCCCATCGAGTAGGTAGACATCGACGCTCCCTTCAAGTAGATAGGACAACATTGAATTAGAAAAAATTGAAGAACTTTAAGTCCACCCTAAACAGTGCTCCCTCCGTGAAGGACCCCCAACACTGATCCAGAAGTTGGCGCTCCTGTGGGCATCTCTAGCAAATTGATGTGTGTCCGTCTCTCTCCAGCAAATCAATGGATTTGTCTCTCTCCAACAAATCCACAACCAAATCGCTCTCCCTAAGCTCTCATACCAATTGTTAGAATTGTAAATTCGGAATACAAAATTTGTAAATTTGGAATACAAAATTCACATAAGACAATCAATCATCATCCAGATTAACAAACTCATATTTACATGGTTCACCCAAGATTTGGGCTATGTCCAACAAGCGAAGACATCAATTGTCTTATTATTTAGATCATGGAGATTACAATAGCTCACTCAGACTCATCTGCCTCTACGGGTTTACATGAATTTATATACATTTACACAGGAAAACTGATTATTAAATTCACTCTCATCCATAATCTAACTTGGTCTTATTGGTTACAACCAATGCTAGATTATAGGATCTGAAATCCTAATCCTGGAGGAATTCGTTGTCACCAAATTCCAACAAAAATGCACCAGTGCGGTATTGACAAACACACATAGATGCGTTAATATAATTAAATGCACAGGTGCATTAATATAATACAAACACCCCAACACGTTAATATAATAAAACAAAACCTAGTGCGTTTATAACTATTGCACACTGGTTCCTCCTTTTTCGTCGTATGCAGAGCATTGATGTTCCTATAATTTCTACGCACTAGTTCCTCCTTGTTTGTGTATGAAGCATCGATGTGTTTTAGGTTTTGTACACCCCGATGTGTTTAAGTTATATTGAGCACTGATGCAATCAAGTTATCCTGAGACTCGGTGTGTTTAATATAGTGTGTGCCTTGGTGCTTCTAAATTAGTATGTACCATGTATGTTTTAGCATGTGCACCGAAGGGCAATGAAATTTCAAATATTTGAGGTGAGATGTTGGCTCCATTATATTTACTAAGAATTTGTGCGTATATAATAGTAAAGACATCGATGCATAAATAATATTTAGAACTTGGTGCATATAATAAACTTAACACACCGATACAAAAAAAAATTGTAGTTCCCCGATGTATATTTTAAAAATGAGCACCATACGATTTTGAAATGATAAATGTTATTGTATGTTACATCGTTTACATAATGTTGTGTTTCTCATAGTTCGTACTAGTGCGTTATTATAATTAATTTTCATCGGTGCATGTGACTCCTCAAAACACACTGCTTTCTATATTATGGCACATACCATCTAGTGAATTCAAAAGAATACAATGCACTGATATGTATATATTTTAATTCATTGTTTTTTACAAATTTTCAATTAATCATTTAAAAATCAACTATGTTTTTATAATAATATTTTTTTATATTATTGTTATTTCATTTCCATATAATGATTGCATTAATGTGTTATCCAACAAATTACACCCCTGTTATTTGTAACAATTAATCACTCACATATTAATTATCCAGGAACACAACACTTTAAAAAATTTGACAATGCAATTAAATAAGAAACTTATTTTATTATATATGAATGAGAGGTCCATTTTCGTACAAAAATGGACAACGTAAAGGTCCACAATAATCAAATTGCAACCAATTTGTAATTTTTACACTTATTGGTAACATGTACTCATGCAATTGGGACAATATGTCAAGTACATTAAACGAAATCCCTAATTTTCCAAGAAAAATATTCCAAAATATACAACTTGCAATAACTTTCAATTATATTAATTATCATTCATCAGTTGAACTATTGCCATTGCTCGAGTTGTGTGATGCCTCATTTCTTCATCATTTGTAGGTGATATTGTAGTTTGGTTTTTTAACATAATTTTTTTTTGATCGGCTTGTTTTTTTATGTTTCACCCCTTCATCTTTCATCTACAAACATAGAAATAAATTGTGATATATATATATATATATATATATATATATATATATATATATATCGAGAGAGAGAGAGAGAGAGAGAGAGAGAGAGAGAGAGAGAGAGAGAATATTGCGTAAAAAAAAAGGAGAATTTGCACCATACAATTTTGAAATGATAAATGTTATTGTATGTTACATCATTTACATAATGTTGTGTTTCTCAATAGTTTGTACTAGTGCGTTATTATAATTAATTTTCACCGGTGCATGTGACTCCTCAAAACAAACCACTTTCTATATTATGGCACACACCATCTAGTGAATTCAAAAGAATACAATGCACTTATATGTATATATTTTAATTCATTGTTTTTTACAAATTTTCAATTAATCATTTCAAAATCAATTTTTTTTTTTATAATAATCTCATTTTATATTTTTTTTATTGCATTTCGATATAATGATTGCATTAATGTATTATCCAACAAATTACACCTCTGTTATTTGTAACAATTAGTCATCCACAAATTAATTATCCAAGAACACAACACTTTAAAAAATTCAACAGTGCGATGAAATAAGAAACTTWTTTTATTATATATGAATGCGAGATCCATTGTTGTGCAAAAATGGACAAAGTAAAGGTCCACAATAATCAAATTGCAACCAATTTGTAATTTTTACACTTATTAGTAACATGTACTCATGCAATTGGGACAATATGTCAAGTACATTAAATGGAATCCTTAATTTTCAAAGAAAAATATTCCAAAACATACAACTTGCAGTAACATTCAATTATATCAATTATCATTCATCAATTGAACTATTGTTATTGCTCGAGTTGTGTGATGTCTCATTTCTTCATCATTTGTAGGTGATATTGTAGTTTGTTTTTTTAACATAATGTTTTCTTGATCAGCTTGTTTTTTATGTTTCGCCCCTTCATCTTCCATCTACAAACATAGAAATAAATTGTAATATACATACACATATATATATATATATATATATATATATATAGAGAGAGAGAGAGAGAGAGAGAGAGAGAGAGAGAATATTGCATTAAAAAAAAAAACCAAAAAAAAACCCTTACCTTAGCACCAAGTCTTTCATAAACAAGACACATTATTTCAAATGCATGCTTCAAGAATTCTCTCAAAATCTTATATGTTGGCTACATTCCATACTTTGTTTCCTATATGTCTACTACTACATGAAAAAGCATAGTCGATATAATTAATATAAAGTTTTCTTGGTTTTTCATTAATTATAAAACAAGGGAAATTAAACAATGTAGCTACTTACAAATTGTTCAATTAAACTTCCATTCTTCAACATATACTCACAACCCATACTTAATCCAATGTTTATCAATTCATGGGTTGGATCCTCTTTGTATGTTAGAACCTACTAGATGACATACATGTACAAGTGTAAATTAATTATTTAGATATAACGATCACAACAAACATGAAATCTTAAGAAAAACCGAAAAATGTAAATTCTGACAAAGTTTGAAATCAACCCTTTTATTCCTTGCCTTCATGTCTTATGTGTTGAATGGATTCTATTTTTTTTCTTTTATGCAGCAAAACAATTGAATGTAGATAAAAGAATAAATAAATGATTACATACCTTTAATGCACATTGTAATTGGGACGATTCTCTTGCAACAAAATTATGTTCATTTCTTTTAGCATCTTCTTCTACATTTTTTTGGATATCCCTACCTATGTGTCTTTGTTTTCCCCTTGTTTGTCCCTTGGATTTTTCAAAATATCCCTGAGAAATAGAAAGAAAAAAACTAGGAATCATTAGATATAAAAATTATGTAATTTAAAAAAAAAAGATCTTGGTGTGTATAGTAACTTAATATGCACCAGGGCATAAACCATATTTATATGCACCACTACACTAACCATATATATACAATTGTATAGTATAACCATTTCATTGTGAAATTGAAAACGTATTACAAATTTTTGTATTCAGTCGGTGCTTTATGATTTAAGAAAAGCATGACTTCCTAAGTGTTGTTTATTATGTACCGTTGAACAATGAACAAATTTAATACATGGAGGTTTCCATATAAAAAAAAATTATTTTTTCATTTTAAAATCAATGGTGCACTTTGTAAAAAATGCACCTTATTTCTGTTCTAAGGCTTTTGCGACCATTGTTTTGATCAGAAAGTTCTTTTGGATTTATCGCATAGATTTTTTTATTTTCAACGTTTCAGACCAAACTAGTGTGGTCCATCATCATGAAAACGTTTGTGAGAAATGAAGGAAAAAGGATATAGCAGGTGTATAAATACTTGAAAAGTTGTTATAAGGAGCCGACTTATTAAAAATGGAATAAAAAATTATAAAACTTAAGAAATTATATTTGTTTGTTTAATAATTATTTATTTGTTTGTTTAATAATTATTTATTTGTTAGTTTATTAATTTTTTATTTTAATAAGAGCCCACTGGAATTTTTATTTATTTTTATTTTTTATTATAAATTAATATCTAGAATTATTCATATTGGCTAGGGTAGGGATCCAATTTTGACTAATTTTCCATCCATCATCTTTGTTTAGATTGTTAGGTTGTTTTTCAATTTCGATTGCTTCTCTGAATTTTCTATTGTGATAGTGATCTATCTTGGCAAGAATTTTGGCCTCTTCAATACAAATGTGATGTTTAGTTTTGTCTGAATGTTCTGCAAGAGCTGAGGGATGAGTACGATTGTGTTTGATGTCAACGGCATGTTCTTGAATCCTAATTCTAAAGGAATGACCTGTTTCTCCTATGTATTGTTTACCACACGAGCACGGGATCATATAAACACTTTTTTGTTCAATGGGATCAACAAAGTCTTTGACTGAACTAAGGGAATTCCTAATAGTGTTTAAGGGTTTGAAATTTGCCCCAATGTTTTTCTTCTTCAAAATCCTAGCAAGCTTGTCTGTTGTCCCTTGTATGTAGGGTAAGTAAACCTTAGACACATCATTATTTGTTTGTTCTTTATTCCTAGGTGTTTTAGTGGCATTTTGAAAGGCTTTCATTACCTGATGTTTTTTATAGCCATTATCTTTAAAAACATCGAGGAGGTGATTTTTCTCTTCCTCTAGGTGTTCATCATCAGAAATTCTGAAGGCTCTAGTGGCTAAGGTGTTTATAACACCTAGTTTTTGGGAAGGGTGATGATGGGAATAGGCATGAAGGTATTGTTCAGTGTGATTTTTCTTCCTATAAACTTGACGGGATAAGGATCCATCAAGTCTTTTTGTGACTTTGACATCTAGAAAAGGAAGACTACCATTATTTTCAACCTCCATAGTGAACTTGATGTGATCGGATTGTTCAATAACAATGGAAGTTATAAGAAACTTAATAAAAACCCCTTAAATAAGATTGCAAAGGAAGTTTCCAATGCCATTAAATTAAGCAACATAAAAGATGATAAAAATAAATTGCTTGTTAGCTGCCCTTCCACCCCTAGGATATATGGACTTCCTAAAATTCATAAGGAAGGGACCCCTCTTAGACCCATCGTCAACACAATAGGCATCCCTACTTATCAACCTGCAAAATACTTAGCTCATAAACTCAAACCCTTAGTCATAGCTCCTTTGTTAAAGACTCCTCTTTCTTTGTAAACAAGATCAAAAACATTAATTGGACAAGGATGACATCCTCGTCAGCTTTGATTTTGTTTCTCTCTTCACTAAAATTCCCATTGACGGAGCAATGAAAGTCATAAAAAACATCACTGACCTAGGTACTGCCAACTTAGTTGAACTTTGTTTGAAATCCACTTTCTTTAGTTTCCAAGGCGAAGTTTATGAACAAACATGTGGGGTTTCTATGGGATCCCCCCTCTCTCCCATCATAGCCAATTTATTCATGGAAGATTTGGAAAACAATTCCCTAATCTCCTCACCCTTCAAACCTAAATACTAGAATAGGTTTGTTGATGATACCTTTGTCATTTGGCCCCATGGTTGTGACAAATTATATGAATTTGTGACTCACCTTAATAAACAATCCGATCACATCAAGTTCACTATGGATTTTGAAAATAATGGTAGTCTTCCTTTTCTAGATGTCAAAGTCACAAAAAGACCTGATGGATCCTTATCCCATCAAGTTTATAGGAAGAAAACTCACACTAAACAATACCTTCATGCCTATTCCCATCATCACCCTTCCCAAAAACTAGGTGTTATAAACACCTTAGCCACTAGAGCCTTCATAATTTCTGATGATGAACACCTAGAGGAAGAGAAAAATCACCTCCTCAATGTTTTTAAAGATAATGGCTATAAAAAACATCAGGTAATGAAAGCCTTTCAAAATGCCACTAAAATAACTAGGAATAAAGAACAAACAAATAATGATGTGTCTAAGGTTTACTTACCCTACATACAAGGGACAACAGACAAGCTTTCTAGGATTTTGAAGAAGAAAAACATTGGGGCAACTTTCAAACCCTTAAACACTATTAGGAATTCCCTTAGGTCAGTCAAAGACTTTGTTGATCCCATCGAGCAAAAAGGTGTCTATATGATCCCGTGCTCGTGTGGTAAACAATACATAGGAGAAACATGTCGTTCCTTTAGAATTAGGATTCAAGAAAATGCCGCTGACATCAAACGCAATTGCACTCGTCCCTCAGCTCTCGCAGAACATTCAGACAAAACTAAACATCACATTTGTATTGAAGAGGCCAAAATTCTTGTCAAGATAGATCACTATCACAATAGAAAATTCAGAGAAGCAATCGAAATTGAAAAACAACCTAACATTCTAAACAGAGATGATGGATGGAAAATTAGTCAAAATTGGATCCCTACCCTAGCCAATATGAATAATTCTAGATATTAATTTATAATAATAATAAAAAAAAAATCCAGTCGGCTCTTATTAAAATAAAAAATTAATAAACTAACAAACAAATAATTATTAAACAAACAAATAAATTATTATTAAACAAACAAATATAATTTGTTAAGTTTTATAATTTTTTATTCCATTTTTAATAAGTCGGCTCCTTATAACAACTTTTCAAGTATTTATACACCTATTATATCCTTTTTCCTTCATTTCTCACAAACGTTTTCCTGATGATGGACCACACTAGTTTGGTCCGAAACATCGAAAATAAAAAAACCTATGCGATAAATCCGAAAGAACTTTCTGATCAAATGCACCCTAGTGCTTATCTAGGTAAAATCCACACAATCGACCATGATTTTTTTTTCAATAGTATTTCTAACTTAAATTTAGTGGTGTTGTTTACATGCAAATACACATCGGTGATCTTACTATGTACAAATTTCATCGGTCACAATGAAGGAGTTAAAAAAAAAAGCAAATTGCTAGCGACATAATGGTTTGAGATCCAATGGAATGAGTGGTTTCATTGCAACAAATAGGAAACACCCATATATAAATAAACAAACCCTATAGAAAAATTGCTTAAAAAATTCTCCTTGTGAAATATAGAAAGAGAAAGAAAAATACAGTGAGGAAATTAGGGATTCCAATATCGAAGGTAACTATGAAACCTTTTTGTTTGTTTGGGAATGCACTGAAAATTGTTTGAATCAAATAGGAGAATGATTAAGATGATTAATAGAATGAAATCATATACTTGAGATTTCTCCTCTGTAGATTTCTATATGATCTGTAGTAATCCCCCTTAAATTTGGCTCTTAAAAAAATATCCACCCTCTCCGAAGACTTTGTTGATAAATCTCTATTGTACACATATTTAAATACAAAAATATTAAAAGATGGTGGACCAGTCTCTGTTGTAAAAGGGTGTAAGAGGCTAACTCATTGGGATATTGAATAGGTCTGCTGGTAGCGGGTACTGGCCTATGGTATGACTAGGTAAACCCGTCGGAGTACTGAATAGGCTTGCTGGTAGCAAGACATTCTACCTAGCGAGGGTGATAATATGACAAACAATAAATAAAATTATTAAATCTTAAAACATGTCCTGATGTACAACATTACTAGTAGGCAAAGATGAAAATAAGTATGCATTGTTAAGCAAAGGTAAATGAACTCCATCACTTTGCCATTGGGAACTAGCTTTAAGAAAATCCTAGTACTCTCTCACCTACCTCTTCTTAACTATATGTAGGGTGTTCTGTCCTACAGGTGGGGCCATATTTTAACCATCTTGTCAGAATAATGTGTGAAATTTATCTCTACACTTGAAAAACTATAAATATTAGGCTATTGGGAGAATTAAATGGTTCCCTATATCTTTGATTGTGAGGTGTCACAATAGTTAGGAGTGGGGGAGGGGTTTCCTGAGATGAAAAATGATAAACATTTCCATCTATATTACAATCCATGAAAAGAGGAAGTATAATCTTTGTTAAAAAATTTGTCATATTGTTTTTACGATATCTTGGGGTATTATATCAACAGTTGTTTTGCTAAATTCTATGCTGCTAACATCATTGTGTGTATTATAGGCCTATTGTGCAATTTTATTTTTATATAATGGAAGACTGCTTAACTGGTTCCTTGTGATAATTACAAATCAATAACAAATTTTTACATGCTCACTACATATCTGTGTTACACGCATATGAAAAGAGGAACACATTGTGTTATATTGTTACAGATTGATGACAAGACAATCAACAATGGATAATCCTATTCACACTTATCCTATCCATGCTCCATGCTCATGTTTACCATGACTACCAGAATTTGTCCAAGCTAAGTGCTATGGGTGGATGTTTGTTGTGATGGGGATAATTTCCACTTACACAGGAGGACCAGATGGAGTGTTATCTGGAGGACCAGATGGAGTGCCATCTCAAAGACTAGATGAAGTTCCATATGGAGGATCGAGTGAAGTATGTATATACTATAAATTAACACGATTGCATGTAGAAATGATCGTTCGAATTAATTACACCCATTGCAATGGTAAGTTCTATGGATTGAATGGTATATTGTTCAAAATTCATGTTGGTAATGAAATTAAAACTTTTTAATGCATTTTTATGATCAAATTTCCAAGTCAAAGACTTAAACATTGATATAATTCTCACATGATTTCATTCGCCTCCAAAGTACACACCATTCAAAATTCAAACACAACGCAATCATAGTCACACATGGCAATTGTGTATGATGAATTCTCCCACGAATTCAACTGTTTCCACCTCAATTGCATTAAAAACTGGGTACTCTGCCCTAATTAGCATTTCACTCATCCTCTGTATGTTGTGTCGCACTCACCTTTTTCCTGATTTATTTCTCTTGTTCCTTCCTCTCTCTGTAACCATGCCCAACCGCTATGAACCATCCTCCTATGCCGAGGTACTGGCTATTCTGGAATTTGTAGAGTATAGAAATATATTCCTTTGCATAGGGTGGGGACCATTCTTAGCCAGTCTGTAGGGCCACAATGATGGCATATCATTATAATTTTCTCTTGGGTTTGATGGGAGACTGGCTCGCGTAGGGTCTCTGGTCTTTTTGGTATCTGAGGAATCTATTGCCTCAACCACAAAATTTCCATGGGTTGGGGATCGATGGTTCAAACACCATCAATTTCCACATCCAAGATATAACAGAGTGTTCAAGCCTGAATTTCAAAATATTTCTAGAGACAAAGGGTACTCAAAAGAATGGATCAAGGATGAATTGATTAACCCCTTGATCATAATTACCAGTTTCATCACTTGTGAAGGTAGGTACTATGTTTTCAAAGCTTGTCATTTTCGTCTGTTATCCCATTTTAAATTCAATAAACCCTTGAATTTTCCTTTCTACTTCCTGAAAAGCCTTGAGAAAATGTCTTCCCAAGTTCGTAAAAATTTGGCCAACCCTCACAACAATTTATTCCGCCACGGCCTCATTAAATTACTTGTTATAGTTGAATTGAAAAAACAAAGCAAGACATGGGACAAATTCCTCTACCAACTATCAAACCCCTATCTCACAGTCAATACAAGCAAGAGATAAGTCGATTCAGGGGCTGTCACTCCATCTAAGCCTCACTCTCCAAAAACTCCAAACCCTCCAACTGAAACTCTCTCCCTGTCTAATAAAAAGGCCAAGAAAATTATTGATTCCTCTGCAGCCTCATCTGGTAAGAAAATATAAAATATTGTTGATGATTCCCCATTTCCTTCAACATCTATTTATTCTCAACCCAAGAAGCTACAAGATGAATTTCAACAAGATTTTCCTTCATTCCCTACAAAGAGGAGAGGAGCTAATCGATTCAAGGGGGAATATTTTCGAAGAAGCACCCGAAGTATGAGTGGAAAACCCAATGTAAATGATCCAAATTTTATGAGCAGAACAAAATGACTACATATTATTAATAGGTTCTTAACAAAAAATAACATAGATATAATAAAACTGATTTTCTATTCAATAAGGAAATAAGCTGAAACTGTAAAATGCAACGGAAACAGGTTTGTTGGAATGGTGGTGGCTTATCTCTAAGAAGAGATGTGATAGTTGCGCTCATTCGCAAGAAGATGATACAATGAGGCTTCAAAGGAATTTTTACAATAAATAGGAATGCCAAAAACACTATACATCCAAAAACCTAACCCTAGGAGATGAAGTGGCAAAATTCATGTGGGCCCAATCTGGGTAAGTTAGTACATCAACTTCCTGGGGTCGTAACTTTTGCATACGATCTCTATTTTAGGCGTATGATATCCCTTTGGAAAGGTATTGTCAAGGATATTAATGGTGGAGGCTCAATCATGCCTTCAAATATCATTGAGAATCTGGATCCCGAAAAAATTTCATTTAGGCCCTGAAAATGACACCAAAAGTTAAAACTGCTAAAAATAGTAAATTGCCAAAATTTCCAAAAAACTGCTTTGAGCTAGTTGGGAAAGGTGGGTGGCCACTGATAAACACCTAGATCAATCCTCCCTCCTTAGGAAGTAATGTTCTCCATTGCGTTGAGTTCCCCCATCAGATGTGGAAATTTTCATTGAATTTGGCCCTGGGTGAGCCACTTGCCTTGGTGCAGGAGCTGCCCTGCTTTGACAACTTGATAAAGATGGATCTTTTGTTGTTGAGTGCCCTTGATCTGTGTGTCCACAATATAATTGTTGGATTCCTATTGTATGAAATTGCAGTTGATATATGTTGGTGTCAACTATTCTGCTACGTCTGAGGTGTCCAATAATGGTGGGAAACAAGGGCGAAGGAGATCCACGTTGAACATTGGGTGTAGGCCAAGGAAAGGAGGAATGTTGAGATCAAACCAATTATCCCCCATGAACTTAGTGATGTTGTATGGCCCATAACAGAGTGGGCGAAGCTTCCAAAGGGGTCCTATAAGGATTTATTTCTGCAAGTGCAACCAAACTTTGTCGGCCACCTGAAACTTATTAGGCACCCTCATGGCACTGCTTGTACTTGTCATTGGACTTCTGTAGGATATCATGAACATGTTGGGGGATGTGATGGATCTGCTCAATGAACCAGGTGGCTTTGTCAAATTCAATTGGATCAGGATATGAGTCGGTTGAGGTGACCGCAAGGGGAAGTGAAACGTCTATGGGACCCAATGGTTGGAATCCCAACCCCACCTGAAAGGGGATGTGGCCGGTTGAGCTATGCAAGGATTGGTTGTAGCTATGTTGTAAATAGGAAAGGATCTCATCCCATGTGTGAGGGTTCTTTGAATTATACATGCAAAGGATATGCATAATCATTTGATTTACGACCTCGGTTTGGCCATCTATCTGGGGGTGGAAGGCCGTGGATTTGGTGAGCTTGGTGTCCAGCAGTGACTAGAGGCTCGACCAGAATGTGTTGAGAAATTGACTGTCCTAATATGAGACAATGGTTTGTGGGATTCCAAAATGTACCCAGACTCGTTCAAATAAGAGCTTGGCAGTGGCCTCCACTGTGATGTTCTTCTTGCAGGCAACCAAAATCACCATCTTAGAAAAGTGATAAAAAAAAACAAATAGTCATTTCCCCGCTTGGTGGATGGGAGGCTCGACATGTAGTCCATTGAGATGGATTCCCATGGCCTGTCAGGAGTAGGAAGAGGGGTGTACATGCCCTGTTTCTTAGTGGTTGGTTTGGCAATAGCGTAGGCAGTGCAGGACCTGATATACTTGTTGACCTCATGTAGAAGTTTCGTCCAGTAGAAATGTTTCTGTAACGTCGCCACTATTGTTTCGAAGCCGAAGTGTCCTGCTAGCCGACTATACTGGGCTTCCCAGATCATCTTCGCTCACTTACTTGATGGAAGAAAAATATGGCCTAGATGACACAAAAACCCATCCTGAAGATGGAAATTATCGACAACTATGTTTTCACCCAACATTTGGTAGGTGGTGGCGAAGTCCTGGTCTATCTCATAGATTTAGGCCATCTAGAGGTCTCATGTCCACAGGATTCTAGCACTGTGGTGAGTGCTGCGACTGTCGGTATGCTGAGGAAATCAACGACGCAATTGGTGCTTCATGTTTTATACTTGATGTTGAGGTGGAATTGCTGCAAGTATGTGGACCACTTTTGATGGTGATCATTCTGCAATTTTCCTTGTGTCTGCATGAATTGCAGTGGCTTATGATCAGTGTGAATGACTGTCTCCTTCTCAATAATGTAATTTCTCCACTGGCGATAGGCTTGCACAATGGAGTACATTTCTTTGTCGTAAGTAGGGTACTTATGGACAGCATATGATAGTGTCTCACTATGATAGGCCATGGGGTGGTCGTGCTGAGTGAGAATGATGCCCACCGCATAGTCTGAAGCATGTTAAGGTCCTAACCCGCACATAGGTAGATCAATGTATTCGGATGTAATAAAGGTCAATATTAATAAGACCTTTCAATAAAATAGAATAAGGCGGATGTAAGAAGACCTAATAGAAGCTTCCGCTTCTAGAAGGATCT
>ML782046.1:518586-540120 GCA_009831015.1 Picea engelmannii
CACGCCAACAACGAGCAGGTATACCAACCCTTGTTTCTTAGACAGAAAACAAAGAGAATCGATCAGACTACGTTGCAAGGAGATAGATAGTAGATCTGACGCTAGCATTGCCCAGGGCAGATTGACATGCAGACTAAGGGACAGATTTGTAGGGGCGCAGACTGGTAAGAAGAAATATGGCAGAAGCATTTCTAAATGAAAAATCCCAAGGGAATTATGGGTTTTGGACACACTTAGATACACATGGATTGGGTGTGGCTAATATTGCAGCTCAGAAAATAGGACTGCCAATCCCGGTGCCATACCTGGCTCCATCCATTGATGAGAACTTCGTGTTGAAACGAGGTGTCAACTATGCTTCGGGGGGAGGAGGCATTCTTAACGAAACATGATACCTTTTTATTCAGTGACTGTGTCTATGGAGGCAAATAGAGATGTTTGAAATCACGAAGATAATTGCCGCCAAGAAAATCTGGCATGAGCAGGCGGAGAAGTTCTTTAATGAATTCATCTATTCAATGTCCATCGGAAGCAACGACTACATCAATGATTATCTGATCCCAGTCGAGGCTGATTCTTGGATGTACACTCCCGATGGTTTCATATATTATCTCGTCTCCACATCGCACCAACAACTAACGAGACTACACCATTTAGGCATGCACAAGTTTCTCTTCACAGGATTAGGACCAGTGTGATGCAGATGGAGGTTGCCAAAAGAATCTCAACGAATGTGCACACAAGTTTAACGTGGCTGCCAATAGCCTCATCACCGATCTAAATTCAGAACTGCCAGGAGCTCACTTTATCTTTGCAGATGGTTACAATTTCTTCAGCAAGATTATAAAGAATCCCCGAGCTTACGGGTTCAATAATTCTGATATTCCTTGATGCAGTTTCGGAAGATATCGGCCCACATTAAGTTGTGTGGATGCTGCAAAGTTGTGTAGAAACATAAATAAATATTTGTTTTGGGATGAATACCATCCTAGTGATGCTGTGAATTTACTGATCGCAAATGCTTTTGAAATTTTTCCTGATAATTCTACCTCACCCGCCTAATCGCATCTGTCACTCATAACGTAGCAGAAGCGAGAGCACATGTTTGTAGTTGTACTTCGCTTTGTAGTTTTGGTCGTCAACTAGACTTCTCGAGATGGTATTAGAGCAAATCGAGGCAACGTCCTTCTGGTTTTTGCATCTATTTTCTTTAGATTTGGTGAAGTCTGGAACTCTTCCTTGTAAATAATCTTGAGCTCAGTTTTAGTTTTCCAGTGGTTTTGATCCAGTGCATTTTCATGAGTATCCTGTATCATGTTTCATCCTACATACACATATTCTCAAGGGCACTTGGTTTGGGAATGCAAATTTTTTCCAGCTTGGCAAAGGGGAACAATAGTGAAGCTCTGATTCTCCTTCTACACTGCTAGGAATTGTTCAAAACATATTTGCATTTGGACTATTGCATCCGGTGTATATTGATGGCTATTTAAATGTTTGCAAAAGCTATAGTCCAGTTGAATCTTCAAAAAAATCATAAAAGCGAGATCACAACCTCCAAGTGTCAAGGAAGAGGTGTCAAGGCAATTAACAAATGGTTAAAAGATAAGTAACAACAGTGCACCCAGCGGTCGCATAGTCCGGAGAAGACAAATCGTTTTATATTCCCCGAAACACAAAGAGGTTGTATTTAGATTTTTTTTTTTAAATGGATGATGGAGGTAACAGAAGAAAGAGGGGCACATGAGTGTAGCGCTGGGGGGAAAAACTCTGTCAAGAGGGTTCATTGTAATGACTGAGTTATTTTGTAAACCAGATTGGAGTAATAAAAACGATTTTTTCTTGAGACTGTGAGATTCATCACAGTTGATTTCTTTCAGCGTGTTTTCCTCTTTTCAGCTGTGTTAAACTTGTTTGGAATTTATTTGATATGCTCCTTACTCACAGTTGATGTGTTATCAGTTTCATAATGTTATTGCTTCCTTATTCTGTCACAACTATATTACATTTTGTTTTCTTCTAACTGATGTGCTTCGTTATACTTTAGTACGACCACTACTATAATGAATGGATTTGGGTTTTCTGTAATTGTTTATTGTCTTTCCTCTGCACCAGCTATCAGCAGGTGTAAGACCAATCTACATTTTCAGAATTCTGTATATATTCTCTGCTACATCGGCCTTTCCTTTTTCTTTCCGCTACCGCATCATGATTTATCAAAGCGCTGAAAGATAGACTTACTTTGCCTCACTTTCCGCAAGTTAAATGATCTCTGCTATTGTCTCCTTTCTTCGGTTTCATTTGACTCCATGCCTAATGGACCATTTCCCTGGTTTAACCCCCAAGCTCTAAAAATCCAAGACCATCATTTACCCATAAATCTGCCCACCTTTTTCACGCTTAGTCAAAATCATATTGTGACATTGTTCGAGAGATCCCTCTCGGGTTGGAAGGGGTAGCTTCCAATCCAAATTGGTTCGAGGTTGCCTCGAGATGGATTTGCTGCAACCCATTTTAGTTTCGAGTGTCAACAGTAGGGTAGGTAGCAATTTTGAATAAGCTTGAGCATTTCAGCATCTTTTTCAGTATTGTATAGTTTTCCATCAGAGTTTGCAGTTGGTAGTATCTAGTTCAATGCTCAATCAAATCTGAGCCAGTTCGAAGATTGTAGATGTAGTGACTCCATGGCCCAAAAAATAAAGTATTGGTTTGCACGTTCATAGATCTGAGATTCTGGACACCTCCTCAAGAGCTTCCATCTCCAGGTGTAGCCTATGTTGGGGTCCTATAATCATAGGTAACCTGATTCTTCAACTACTTACTTACTGTTTCCCCTATGATGAAGAAATTTTTCTTGTTGGGCTCGGTTAATTATTTTTCCCCCTCCATCCATTTCTCTCGATCCTTCATCACCCTACTGCATACTTCATCCACCTCTATGCCTTGTCCATTTATCCCATTGGCTACATCTCGCCCACCACTTATCCTTGCATAAACAAGCTTAGGATAAAAACATTAGGTTAATAGTTAGATTAGACTTGTTAATAATTAATTAATAATTAATAATTAAGTTAGTTTGTGTGAATTAATAATTAGGTTAGTTTATTAAATTAAAACATTAACTAAGAAAACAACTTATTAAAAATTTAAATTAAACATGAAAATTAAACAAAACAAATGTTAAAATAAAACATTTAGCAATAACAAAAATATATATATTAAAATATATAAAAAATATAATAAACATAAATAAAAACACAATAAAATAAAATATACATAAAAACAAAATACAATATAATAAAAAACATGTATTAAAAACAAAAATTAATAAAATAAAACAAAATAAAAAAACAAATAATAATAACAAAATACATATATTAAAAAAAAAATGAAAAAAAACAATATAAAAACAAAAAACACCAAAATACACTCTATCCTAAGTTCTACCCACACATTTTCCCCATACATATCAGACCCCCCCCTCCCTCATGTCACATCACCTCAAGGGGGGTTCGATCAAGTGGTATTGGGAGGGACACTTGTCACCCCCTAGTGAAATCGGACCCCCCCTCCCAATACCACTTACCACCTCGGGGGGGGGGGGTCCAAAAACCACCTTCCCCCTAAAAAACCGCTCACCTAAAAAACTCAAAACCGATATTTTCTAGATTCAACCAGTCGACTTATGAGAAGTATTCCAGGCAAAAGGAAAGGAATTTTGAAAAAATGAGAGAGGTTTTTCTCTGTAACGGGCTTAAAAAAAAATCTCTTAGTTTTTGCACAGGTGCCACCAGTTGGAAGAATCAAAACCATCTTTCAGCCTCATTTTTTGGGTTTCTGGTTTTTCCTGTTTCAGTCCTGATTTTGCGAGAGTTGTTTTGGCGAGCTGGAGATGAAATTGGAGAAGCCAACGAAGGTTTTTTCTCCAGAAAAAAATCATCTAAAACCTCCTACATTTTTTGCACAGGTGTCACCTTTGAGGAGAAACATATGTCTAAGTTGACCCCTTTTTTGCAGCAATTCGACCCATTTTCATGGCGGACAGTTCAAGATTTTTAGGGATTTTATTTCTATTTTTGGTCGAGGTGGTTGAATTCGACCTCCTGAGCCTGGGGAAAATATTTTCTATAAATTGTTGTAATTTAAATGTTGATGGGTTAGACTGGAAGGGAAGGATGGCATGGAAATGTCCCCATCCACTGTAGAAATTTTCAAAGGTTGTAAGTGACTGTAATGGATGAATACAAAGGCAATTATATTTCTAGATTTTTGGGTCATGATTAAGTGGTGAAGCTTTTTCCCTGATGTAACTTGTTAATTTCCTATTTCACATACTTTTTCTTTCTATATTGTTTATGAGATGATACTATGTAGGATTTGTTCTTCACACCCTATGCTGGCTCAAAACAATATTTATGTTTTCTTCCAAGTTTTAAATGTAGAATTCGGATAATCTCTACTCTACATTTGAAATCAACTTCGATCTATTCTTATTTTCCCATTTTATAATATCAAAGGATCCACTTGCATGATTACCCCGCCTGGTTACATTTTTTCTTAGTTATCCATTCATTTAAACACTTTAACTTTTGACTCCATTTTTCCCAATGGCCACTTTGTTGTCTCAACCAAAAACTCTAAAAACAAATCTTCTATCCTCGTAGCTAGCCTAATATCCATGCTCAAACAAATTTAAATATGAGAGAGAGATCCATCTCTAAGTCTTGGAGGGATAGATCCCTGACTCTAAGCGGTTTGATGTTACCTCGGTGATTGCCTCCACAGCCTTGGGAAAATTACAGAGTGCTAACATATATCATTGACCTTGAACAATTGTTATCATGTCGCAGAAGAAGAATATCCAACAAAGGATAACTCACACAATATACATATCTCATAAGTTGAAGGAGAAAGGGAAATAAAAGGCCCCAAGCTAGATTCAAAATATTATGCTTGTTGGACCGCACAAATATACCTTTTATTCCTTGATGATACACCATTTATCACCTCATTCTTATCTTATTCTTCCATAAAACCATTAATCTCCACCACTTTCATAATACATATGGGTTTATATCTCCATTTTCCAAATTATTTATTTTCAAGTATTTTTAAGAGAATTTGTGATTAAATACTAGAAAATTAACATATTTTCATTATTTCTCAAAGTTGGATGAGTTTTATGATGACTACAGGCATATTTGAAGATTTTCACAAAGTCAAAAATCACCACCTAGCTTCAAATTCGAATTTCATCTTGTTGACAGGCGAAATTGACCGTCCGTCAACTGGGAGAGTGGAACCGGTCCGGGGTTGTCTAATAACCCAAGCCGTTTGGAATGAACCACCCTAAYGGGTTTAGTGGCTCCGTTAGCCGATCTAAGGTCCTAAGAAAAMAAAAAAGAAAACTACTCTAAATTAACTAATCTAACTAAAAACAACTATTAAAACAAACTAAAACAAATCTAACTATTCTATATATACAATCTACTATCTAATACTATACTAACTCTAAGAAATTAAATATCTAACTACTAACATAAATAAATCTTATTCACAAAATATATAATATTTACAATTTACAGATTTGAATGAAAACCTAAAAAACTCATTTGCATTCTGTCCTAAGACAGTGAGAGCTATTTTTTTGTTTTTGATTTTATAATTTTATGAAAAGAAATAAAACAAAAAATAACTAAACTAAACAACTAAAATACTAACTCTAACTACAAATCTAAACTAATATATTTATCTAACTAAACTACTTAAATTATACTAACAAATAAACTATTAAATACTAAATAACCGACCTGAAGAAACGCTCCAGTTTCGTCCTGTGTGTAATGATTTCCTTAGCTGATCGGAGGGAGAAAACCCACACTGATGTATCCAGGAGCTTCTCGTAAACAAAAAGCTGCAGTTCTCTTCAAATATGATTACAGGACAAACAAGACATAAAAATTACAACAATCTTATGATTTATAAATCTTCACAGTTAGATAAACCTGTATGCAAAGATCTATACGAAATGATTCAATTAATGAAGAAGAGAAATCTGTGATTCATTAACTGAAACAAAGTAATTGCTGTACTTTTAAAAATAATGAAAGAGATCAGATATGGATAGAACATTAATCAAATCATATCATCCTGCAATAGATTATGATAGCTAAAGTAGTCTATAATCAACTGCAAACTGATATGCATAAAACATGAAACAAAAGATTGATATATTGAAAGAGAAAGATGTAGAAATAACATCAACTCTCATCTCATTTTGTATTAGAAATCCATAGCCTGCTTCTCCCACAAGTGAGGATGCTCCTTATTACAAAAAATAATAAGTATTTAAAGACATTCCACAGGGTAAAACATCCCTGTGGAAGTTATCAAAACTGTTTACAGAAAATCTGGGAAAATATCCCAAGTTTCTATCTCTTAAACTAAGAACCTAAAATAAAATTGTATCACAAAAATATCTCCTAGAATGTCATAGCATGCCCAATGAAATTCGAATGTACCTGAAAGAGGTAAAAAAAGACAAGTTAGGAAGATATTTTGCCAAGAAAATTGATAAAAAAACTAATTCTAAAGACTAGCTACAGAATCTTGCGATTTTGTAGCTAGTCTAAATCCAACATAGAATCGTATTAAAAATCAATTAAAATCTTAGAAAATATATTCAAACTATTAAAAGATATTTGATTGCTAAAAGCCTCATTCAAATCGACACTTGTATGCAAATTGAACAAACTAAATTGAATGATGACAGAGATAGATACACTTTGTTTTGACCAATTTAGGTAAACAACATCGTATTGAATAACCGACAGCAGTGAAATCGATTCATGGATGAATTGAAATCAATACAAAAATTGCTTCATCTACCCACATATCACTTCGAATCCAAACTGAATCAACCAGATCATTTTCAAAATTGATCGCACCATATTTAAGATAAACAAACAATCTATGCTATTGGTATGTAATTATCACAAATGAAATCATCGTGGAATTAACCGGTTGATAACAGGATCTGTAGGAATTTGTTTAATTGTTCGTTGTCACCAATTAGGGGTGAACACAATCAATTTAAAGTCCACAAAATCATCACTTGAATTCATTTCAAAACAAACTATTAACCGAATTTTCTCACACGAATTCAATAGAGATAACATAAGTCGATTTCGGTTAACAAACTCGTTTTTGAAAATTAAAATCAAAAGAGCAGCATCAAGTCTATTTTCGATACAAATCCAACTCATAAAAGCAATCCAATCCAAACAAGAGCAAATCGAATAGTTTAAGTTTGACATAGTCGTTGTGAATCAAAATAGTTCCATGATTTGGGCACAGAGATCTTTCGCACAGGTCAGATATAATCCAAATCCAAACGAAAATGTTGAAAAAATAGAGTCGTTTTTCCAATTTAACAGGCTACATCGTAGTTATCAAGCCAATTCAATTTCTATGAAATCGTTTTAACAATCAAATCACAAGAATGTAATCAGAGCCGTTAATATCCAATGACAACAACATCATATTAAATCAAAACAGAACCGTGTTCTAATTTTAGCATAAAAACCTCCTGTTCAAGTTGGATACAAACGAAATCCAATCGAAAGCAAACACCATTGATTTCGTTAACTCAGACCAATAGACAAACGAATCAAACCCAGTGAAAACCAATTAATTGCTAAATTGGGCACGATCAAATCGTATAATAAAATCATAACCATATTCGATTTTATAACCATTTTGATAATCAAACCATGTCAAAGTCATTTTGAATAATAGACAGACTTATCAAAACTCAGAAACCAATTCACTATATTAATCCAAGCAATTGATAAAACGAAAATGATATCAAAATTCATACCTGGATGATGAGCAGACAACTTGGTCATAACATTTTGGAATTGACGATGGCTGTAGCCGATTCGATATTCCTAAAAACAATGGAACCAATGGTTTTCTGCTTCTTATCATTAGCTCGAAACTTGTCCCTTTCACTAGTCAACACTGTAACTTGGTTTTCCAATGCTTTGATTTTCGATTGAAGTAAGGAAACGTCTGTATAGTATAGTTCCAACCACACATTACACTGGTTGCATGACGACTGCCCAACAGTTGAGGGATTGCGAGAATCATCAAGGGTTTTGTTAGGTAGCTTGATCCCTAGGTAACTGGTATTGTTCCTTAGGCACGGGGGCAAACTAGAAATGAAATCATAAGGTGGCTCAGAGCACAAACCTTGAGAGTAAGGGTACTCACTAGCTAGGAAGCATTCGATGTCAGAGTCTGAGTCTTCACTGAAGACTATGGGCTTCTACTCAGCACTTGGTTTAGGTTTATTCCTAGCTAGTCTCGATATGAGTCGAGCATTCTTTTTACCTTTGTCGTCGACAGTAGGATTTCCCTTGACCTTTTTTCTCACAGGCTTTTTAAAAGACTCTGTCTTGTCTATTACGATGTCAGGTAGATCGATATCAGGGTTGACTGAGGGTTTAGGAGAGGGTAGAAGGCCATGGAAAGGCACGGGTGGCCCGACCTTAGTCACACTAACCATGGGCTTGTCAATTTGGACAGGCTCTGTATCAACAAAACCATTCCAAGAGATAAAATCTTTCCAACTATCACCGTGGAGATTTAAGTGATGAACAACAATGAGTCTGATTAGGCCATGGTGGAACAAGCTACTATCGACCTTTTCTCTTTTAAACCTTTTTTCCATTTTATAAAGACTTCGTTGGAAATAAAAAGGCATATTTAATGGATAACCCATAAAATTCATTAACAATCGAAGGTGATAAAGAAAAACCAGTCCATATCGACCCTCACAGGTCATGAATTGTTTAACCACCATCAAAATATTATGCCATCATGGTTTAAGCGTGGAAATTGGCATGCCTCTATCACAGGATGTAACCTTTCGTGATATGAATAGAAAAGGCCATGGCACCTCCTCCACTTTAGAGTTTTTAAACCATTGCTGGCCCGTGGATGCTAACCCTGTGGCAGAGCTAATGAACTCCTCATTCAGCTCAAGATGAATGTCACCTACTTTGGCCCTACACCTATCAAAAGTCAGGGCGAACTGTTGTGCAACAAATAGATTAAAACCCTCAAACCGTTGTAGAAACGTGGCCAACCACTATCCTCTAAGTCTTTCCGAGCATTGTCGAACAGTAGCAAGGCTTGAATACCGTTCGGCTCAATTCACACCACTGGTTCCATAAACAAAGTTCATGGTAAGCGATGTGAATGAGCTAGGGTTTGAACGCAACACACACAGGAGAAGAATGCTCAAAGGATTACCGATGCTAGCAGAGGTGAAATAGTGATAAGGGGAGGCATTAATGACATCGTGCGAAGGTGGTGGAGCTATTTGCTAGCCATGCAGAATAGTCATTACCAATGGTACAACTGCCGACGCTTTCAACTATTCAAATCACAATGCATAAGTATTACAACTATGCCATTTCAATCAATCAAAACCTTTGGTAAGTGGATAAACCATTCACGCAAGCAATAGCTATAGTCTCAAAACCAAACAAATAAATCAAAATCAATACCAATGTTTTGACTATGTGACATGCGTTTTATAGAACAATTCATACCAAGAGTTTAACCAATGTGCCAATGCATTTTATAGAACAATTGACACCAAGAGTTTAACCAATGTGCCAATGCATTTTATGTATACCAATGTGCCAAGTGGATTGATCAAATAACATGTAAACACAATCCCCAATGTATCACAAACTCAATGAAACAAAATCACACAATCAATCCAAGAATGTCAAATGAGTACAGATCAAAAGGTCTTGCCAACTGTATAATGCTAAGTAAAATGTAAGTGCAATAGGCATATCGACAAGAATGATAACGACAATTCAATAATGATTTTAATGTGACTTCATAAGACCAAGTTTTCACACTTACAGTCGTAAAAATGAAAACAAAGGCAAGTGTGCAAATATCGCAAAAATAAAAGTGTCGTTTCATTTGAGAATTGCGATGAAAAATTAAGGCTTGCAAAACACTGGTGTAGGCAACTTATAAAACAGTGGAAAAATGTGAATTGGCTACCAACAATGGTGACACACTGGTAGAAGTAGTTATCTCTTCCAAAAGAACAAATTCAGATTAGGACAACAAAGATAATTCCAACTCAAAAACAACAACCAAAAAATCATATAAACATCATCATTAACCAACTATTCCAGCAGTGTTTTAAAAGATGAAAACAGATAAAAGTCTTAATACCAACGAGTCACGATATTAAAGATAAAATCTCCAATACTGTTGACAGAGCCACTGCTGCCAGTAGGCGTCCATAGCCTCGACAGGGTTGCCATTTACCCCACTCTAACATCTGTATCCTGCCAAGAAGTTCTAGATCCGAATAAAGGACATTAAGAGGTTTCTTATTTGCAAATTTTCATATACCCGACATTGCTTCGCTTCCAGTGAGCCTGTTCAGTACCCCGACAAAGTTGTCTTGGCATCATGCATGCATTTTCCCGCTGCCAGTAGACTTGTTCAACATCCCGACGGGTTTACAAGCGTTTCCCACAGCTCTACTAATAATTTATTTTATTTTGTTTTTCTTCAAAGATATATAGTTTGAGTGGGGTGACGCTGAAAATCATGATATTTTAACATATTTTTTTCAAACCTCATCAGAATTTTTTAGAACTATCCTTTGTTAAGATCCAGAGATGTTTTATTTACAAAAACAACTTCCTAAGGTAGGGAGACATCTTCTGAGTCATTCCCTTAAGGAATAGGGACAGCGTAAAAAGATAATAGATGATCATGACAAGATTTACTCAGAGATCGAAATCAGTCAACTTCTTTCAAACAACATAATTTTTGCTAATCACAGATATAACTTTCAGAAATATACAATTGATGTTTATACACTTTTCTTAGCAGTTATTTCAGCGAAGGAATTTTCTTTTTTCTTTGTCTGAATAGCTCAGTATATAGGTATGTGTATTTCCAAAAAACACAAACTGATAAATTCAAAGGGGAAATCAAAAACAAAAAGCAAACAAAAAAGCAAACAGAAGCAAAATATGTACATAGTATACAAGGGTTGTCATCAAGCAAAGTATCATTTCAGGACTTGGCCATTCACCGGATAAGTGTCAGGCTGCCCTTCAAGATTTTGCAATCGAAAATAACTGGGACCCAAATTTTCAGCAATTAAAAACAGTCCAAGCCATAAGTTTTGAAATTTCGTGTGTTCTCCCTTTCCCTCATGTGGTTTGTCCCATTTCAAGACGATATCACCTACTTCGAAATTCCTATCAGAAGCAAAGTTATAATCGAACCATCTTTTGACCAATATTTGATGCTGATCTAACTTACGTTTAGCTTGGGCTCTTACTTCTTCTAGCTTCATCAAAGCATTAATTTGGTTTTTTAAAGGGGGACAATCTTCTTCTTGGATTTTCTGTGACAACTGTAGTGAAGGAAGAAGAATGTGAGGTGGCAGAATTACTTCTCTGCCATAAACGCGAAAAAAGGGGGAGTTACCTACAACAACTTTTGGCGTTACCCTATCATCCCACAGTGCGTTCAACAGTGCATTGTGCCAATTTTTGTGATTTTCAACCACCGTTCTATTGATGATTTTAATCAAGTTCTTATTTGTTGATTCTGCCAATCCGTTTCCCTGAGGGTAATAACTAGCATAATACTTTAGTTTGATTCCTTTTTCCAAAGCGAAATCTCTCATCTCAAGAGAGGAAAAGTAAGAAGCGTTGTCGAATACTAAACAGTCAGGGATACCAAAACGTGTGATAATATTTGAATTTAGAAAGACAATTACTTGACTGGTGTTTACGGTTCTTAACGCAGCAGCTTCAGACCACCAGGTAAAGTAATCCGTGGTTGTCACAATAAACTTGTGCTATTGTGAGGATGGGCAGTTGATTGGACCTATGATATCAAGGCCCCACTGCTGAAAAGGAGAGTCCACTGAAACGCGCTGCAAAGGAAAGGCTATTTTTTGTAACCGCCCTGATGCTTTCTGACAAATAATACATTTACGACACAAGGCATGGGCGTCTCTAAAAAGCGTAGGCCAGTAATAACCGACTCTTAAAACCTTATGAGCAGTGGTGTCACCGCCAAAATGACCACCAGCGTCTCCTGCATGCAATTCTAGCAAGACTTTTTCTGCTTCGTCTGTTTCAAGATAGCGCATCAGTACACCGTCAAAACTTTGACGAAACAGGATACCATTAACCAGATGAAAGGAGGCAGACTTTAATCTCAACGCTCTTCTTTTAGCAGGATATAGGTGATGGGGTGCTGAACCATGTTCAAGACAGAATCTTATATCGTCATACCAAGGATTGACAGGGTTTTGTGCGCAACAGATTAGATTTTGATCATGTTCTCCTAGGTTTGACGTATCACTTTCTACTTGTTGTCCTGCTGATGAATCAAAAACCAACTTGCATAACCCTTGTCCTCTCACTATCTGAGCTGGGGTGATTTCTAATTCATACTCCTGCAAGGAGGTGACCCAGTTAGCTCTCTTTTCACCTAGTTCCTTCTGCACTAACAGGTTCCTCACGGCTCGATAGGGGACAATGACTTTCGTCCTAGACTCAAAATATAGGACTAGAAATGCTTGACTGCTTTGAAAATAGCATAGGCTTGCCGATCTACCATTGGGTAATTAATTTCAGCGCCTTTGAAAGCGGAGCTCATAAAGGCAATGGGTACTTCATTTTTTTCAACATTCTTTTGGGTTAAGGCAGCACCATAGGAACGGTCAGAAGCAAAAGTATAGAGTGTAAAGTCTTGTGAAAAATCAGGGCTCATGAGAGACGGAGCGTCTATTATGGATTTCTTTATTGTATTAAAAGCTTGATTTTCTAGGGGTCCCCAATGATATTGGGTGTCTTTCTTAATCAAATTCTGTAAAGGCCTGACCATTTCGGAGAAACTAGGGACAAATCTTCTCACAAAGTTAATCTGGCCTAAGAAAGACTGCATAGATTTTTTGGGTGTTGGAGGGGGAAGTTTTGTGATGACCTAAGTCCTTTCGGGGTCGATAATCATTCTCTCACTTGACACAGTAAATCCTAAGAGTTTATCCTGTTCTACTGCAAAGATGGATTTTTTAGGATTCAAAGAGATGTCGTATTTACGACATCATAGTAGAACGGCTCGTAAGTGAGCTAGATGATTGTTTTTGTTTTTAGAAAATATAGTAACATCATCTAAGTAAACTACGACAGACTGCTTGATTAAGCCTCGGAAAGAAATGTCCATTGCTCTCTGGAAAGTGGCACCAGCATTAATCAATCCAAAGGGAATTTTTCGATAAGCATAAGTGCCCCACGGGGTACCGAAGGTAGTTTTAAGTTGGTCTGGTGGAGACATCAGGACTTGGTTGTACCCTGAGAAACCATCCAGTAAGGATAGCCTCTCAGAACTGGATACCTATTGAAGGATCTGTTCCATGGGTGGGATAGGATAGTTGTCTTTATCAGACGCTCTATTAAGGTTTCAGAAATCGACGCAGAGTCGGATTTCCCCACTTTTCTTCCGTACTGGGACAAGGTTAGAAACCCATTGAGTGTGCCTAACAGGAAAAATTATCATAGCATTTAGGATTTTATTCAATTCTTTTTGAATGGTCGGTTCGAGCGTAGGGTGCATTTTCCTCAATTTTTGTTGAAAGGGTAAGGTTTGGGGCTTCATAGGAATGACATGTTGTATGATATTAGGGTCGAAAGTTTTAAGGTCATCATACGTCCATGCAAAGACATCTTTAAATTCTTTGAACAATTTAATAAATGCAACTTTTTCTTGTTCAGAACATCCTACCCCTAGATTAATGCACTGCAGATTTCCTTAGTTCCTAAGTTTATTTTTTCATAAGATAACGAGGAACTATTGGTTTTACAGTTGACCATGTTTTTAAATTTATCTTGAAGGTCATAAAATTTCTCTAATCTAACTACAAATTTAGGGATCGAGTTTACCATGTCCGATGAAGATTCAAGAGTTCTCGGATCTGGTATTACCGTGAAATCACGCAAATTGTCATCGTGTGTGTGTTCTTCTATCACCGCACCTTGAAAGGTTTCTTCCATGTGCAGAAAGTTAATAATCTACTGATCATCGTCAAAGACTCTCTAGTTCGTGATGTTGTCGGAAACAGATGGCCTGAACAACATCTCGACGGAGAATGTGTCTAGGGACAAGCCTTCTGCAGGAAAGAGTTTAGAAGCTACATTAGCTAATAAATCTGCTTCAGAGTTATTCAATCTAGGAATAGAATTTATATTGAAAGCAACAAATTTATTCATTAAATTCCATACCTCGGATTGGTAGCTTTTAAGATGCAGAGACAGACAGTGGATAGAATCTCTTACCCATCTAACCACTATTTCAGAGTCACCAAAGACGGTCAAATTTTGAATGTTCATATCTAAATCTTTTCTGAGACCTTGCAGTAAAGCCTCATATTCTGCAGTGTTGTTAGTACATTCAAATTATAACCTACATGCAATCAATGTTTTGTTACCTGCCGGATCGATAATAACGCAACTTGCTCCAACTCCTTCTTTGGACTTTGACCCATCGAAATAAAGAGACCAAATTTGATTTCCATCGGGTACATGAGATCGTGGCGTGGAAGCTGTTGGATGCACATATGCTACAATCTCGGACTGTTGCTTTGGATTGGTGATAGCTGAAGCCTCGACGATGAAATTGCCGAAGAAGGTATCCATCCCTTGTACTTCGGGTGAATCAGCAGAAGGTGTAAATGGTTCATTGGGATCGTTTAAATCTATGAATGTGAACTTAAGGTAGCATTCACGATTTACCTTGATCTTGTTAGGCTTTCCGTTCTCTGGAAGCCATAGATGAGACCAGTCTGTCGTGAAATAGCCGTGTAGCTGCTCCGACCAGTCCCTGCTTAAAAATAGACCATACACTTCTGGAATATCCACAACAATAATATCAATGACTTGATGAACCTTGGGGTTAGACAATAATCTAATAAGCACATTCTTTAGTTTGCCTATAACTTTAACATTGGTCCGATCAAGTTGTATGATTTTTAAGGTGGAGGGTTCAACTTCAGCGTTAATCTTCTGGCATACAGACCATGGCATCACATTGGATGACGCTCCTGAGTCTACCATACAATTGTGCACGTTTCTATTAAAGATTTCAAAAGTTAACAAGAATGGAGGTACATTTTTGCGAGTACTAAGAGTGGTAGCTTGTGTCTTTTTACTCGCAGTTTCTAAAGCTAGTTTATCTACATTATTTACATTATTTACATTACTTACAGGAAGGCTTCTTTTATCTTGAGGATCAGGATTTTTTTTAGTGGAAGTATTCTGAGGAACTTTGTTCTGCACAACCTTTTTATCACTTGAATTACCACTTTTCCCATTCTCTGAGATATTTTGTAACATTTTTTGTAGCATAAATGGAAATTTCAATAACTCATAAACACAAATGTTAGCTCTCAACTTCTTAAGATCTTCAACTACATCATAATCTAAGTTGGGGTTCACATTACTCTGTTTAGTCTCATTTGACTTAGACCACTTTGGGCACAAATTTGTAGTGTTTTCGGCAGAAGGTTTGTTGGCTGTCTTACTCCTGGTATTATAGGGATGCACTATCTCGAAATTAGCTTGGAAGATGCTATCTGAGAAGTGTCCAAAAATATTTGGAGAAGACTCCTCTTCTTTAACTGTCTCTTGTTCAACTACCTCCTCAGGAATCTCAGCAGGCATCATGTTATCTTGGGCTTCTAGAATTGTTTGAAGGGCACATTGCAGACTTTCTAGATTAAGGCCTTTGGTGGTTGGATTAGGTCAGTTGGTGGAAAAAGGCTTCCGGAATGGGGGATTGTAAGGTCCTTTTCTTGAGGAAGCTTCGTCGGTCGTCCTTTTTAATTATATAACTTGATTTGACAGTTTTTGAACAACTTTAGTTAAGTTTCTAAATCAGAACTTTCAGGTTGTGTTTTACTTTGAGTGGGTCTGGGGAGGATTTCAATTTTCTTTTTGGAAGAAGAACTAGTCTCTGTTTCGTTGCTAGTAGACTTTAAGACTAAGTATATCTTTTTCAATCTGGCTCACCTCGTCGAAGGCTTCTAATAATGTGGCTTTATTGGATCGTTTAACCCAAATAGCTATACTTTGATGCAAATCTTTAGTGTAGTATGCTATTATAAGATTCTCGGCAGGCATGGAATCAGGAGGGATTCATTTTTTAAGTGTTAAGAATATTTGATTAAAATATTTAACTTTTTCTTCTGGGTTCATTCTTAAGCTAGAAAGGTCCATGACTAGGACTTCTAGAGGCTTACCATCTCCAAACTTTTCCCAAGACATGATGGTATGGGGTTGCTGGGCAAAGTACCATGTAGATGCATTGCCCTTGAAAGTATAAGGGAACAACCTACAGACAACATCTTCATGTTCGACATTGCGGAGTCTTATGGCTAACATAAACTTTTTAATGTGGTCTTCGGTGATTTGTTTTGAGTCAGGATCAAACTTGGGAAGCCATTTCTCCAGGTGTTTAGGTAGAGGATGCTGAGCTCCAGGTACAACTACGACATCCTGATCAAGCCAAGGTATAGCAGGGTTTTTCTGATTTTCCATTGGGGTAGTGGGTGTGGAAGGCTGAGAAGGGGAATTTCCTTCGTCAGAGGAATCTCCTCCAGAAGAGGAAGGAGATGATGGAGGTGGTGAAGGAGGTATCCCAGATCCTCCTGCAGCAGGATTTAGGATTGGATCTGAAGGATTCACCGTGAGGTTAGTGCCTCCTAATTGTTCTCTGATGTCAGAGAAATCTAAAGGTTGGTCTAGTGGACGATTTGGTTGCCTCAAACGGGCTAAGGCACTATGAGTTCTTATAAGAGATTGGCGGACAATCTCTTGTATGTCACCACCTATAGGATTAGGGGTTGCTAGCTCAAATGTGATCCATGGATCGTCGGTTGATGTGGTTGCTATTTGAAGGGGAATATTATTGTTAGAATGGATTCTAGTCACTATAGGTGAGCGATTAGGTGGAGGAGGAGTCTTGCGACCGCCTCATGCCATTAATTAAATTCAGGCCCTCCTTCTAGCGCCATTTGTTGACGGGCGAAATTGAACGTCCGTCAACTGGGAGAGTGGAACCGGTCCGAGGTTGTCTAATAACCCAAGCCATTTGGAATGAACCACCTTGACAGGTTTAGTGACTCCATTAGCCGATCTAAGGTCCTAACAAAACTAAAAAGAAAACTACTCTAAATTAACTAATCAAACTAAAAACAACTATTAAAACAAACTAAAACAAATCTAACTATTCTATATATACAATCTACTATCTAATACTATACTAACTCTAAGAAATTAAATATCTAACTACTAATAGAAATAAATCTTATTCACAAAATATATAATATTTACAATTTACAGATTTGAATGAAAACCTGAAAAAAGTCATTTCCATTCTGTCCTAAGACAATGAGAGCTATTTTTTTTTTTTGATTTTATAATTTTATGAAAAGAAATAAAACAAAAACTAACTAAACTAAACAACTAAAATACTAACTCTAACTACAAATATAAACTAATATATTTATCTAACTAAACTACTTAAATTATACTAACAAATAAACTATTAAATACTAAATAATTAACCTGAAGAAATGCTCCAGTTTCGTCCTGTGTGTAATGATTTCCTTAGTTGATTGGAGGGAGAAAACCCACACCGAATTATCCAGGAGCTTCTCGTAAACAAAAAGCTGCAGTGCTCTTCAAATATGATTACAGGACAAACAAGACATAAAAATTACAACAATCTTATGATTTATAAATCTTCACAGTTAGATAAACTTGTATTCAAAGATCTATACGAAATGATTCAATTAATGAAGAAGAGAAATCTGTGATTCATTAACTGAAACAAAGTAATTGTCGTACTTTTAAAAATAATGAAAGAGATTAGATATGGATAGCACATTAATCAAATCATATCATTCTGCAATAGATTATGATAGCTAAAGTAGTCTATAATCAACTGCAAACTGATATGCATAAAACATGAAACAAAAGATTGATATATTGAAAGCAAAATCTATAGCAATAACATCAACTCTCGTCTCAGTTTGTATTAGAAATCCATAGCCTGGTTCTCCCACAATTGAGGATGCTCCTTATTACAAAAAATAATAAGTATTTAAAGACCTTCCATAGGGTAAAACATCCCTGTGGAAGTTATCAAAACTGTTTACAGAAAATCTGGGAAAATATCCCAAGTTTCTATCTCTTAAACTAAGAACCTAAAATAAAACTGTATCACACAAATATCTCCTAGAATTTCATAGCATGCCAAATTCAATTCGAATGTACCTGAAAGAGGTCAAAAAAGACAAGTTAGGAAGATATTTTGCTAAGAAAATTGATAAAAAAATCTAATTCTAAAGACTAGCTACAGAATCTTGTGATTATGTAGCTGGTCTAAATCCAACACAAAATCGTATTAAAAATCAATTAAAATCTTAGAAAATACATTAAAACTATTAAAAGATATTTGATTGCTAAAAGCCTCATTCAAATCGACACTTGTATGGAAATTGAACAAACTAAATCGAATGATGACAGAGATAGATACACTCTGTTTTGACCAATTCGGGTAAACAACATCGTATTGAATAACCGACAGCAGTGAAATCAATTCATGGACGAATTGAAATCAATAAAAAAATTGCTTCATCTACCCACAGATCACTTCGAATCCAAACCAAATCAACCGGATCATTTTCAAAATTGATCGCACCATATTTAACATAAACAAACAATCCATGCTATTGGTATGTAATTATCACAAATGAAATCATCGTGGAATTAATCGGTTGATAACAGGATCTGTAGGACTTCGTTTAATCGTTCGTTATCACCAATTGGGGGCGAACAAAATCAATTTACAGTCCACGAAATCATCACTCGAATTCATTTAAAAACAAACTATTAACCGAATTTTCTCACATGAATTCGACAGAGATAACATAAGTCGATTTGGGTTAACAAACTCGTTTTTGAAAATTAAAATCAACAGAGCAACATCAAGTCTATTTTCGATATGAATCCAACTCATAAAAGCAATCCAATCCAAACAAGAGGGAATCGAATAGTTTAAGTTTGACATAGTCATTGTGAATCAAAACAGTTCCATGATTTGGGCGCAAAGATCTTTCGCACAGGTCATATATAATCCAAATCCAAACGAAAACGTTGAAAAAACAGAGTCGTTTTTCTAATTTAACAGGCTACATCATAGTTATCAAGCCAATTCAATTTCTATGAAATCATTTTAACAATCAAATCACAAGAATGTAATCAGAGCCATTAATATCCAATGACAACAACATCATATTAAATCAAAACAGAACAGTGTTCTAATTTTAGCATAAAAACCTCCTGTTTAAGTTGGATACAAACAAAATCCAATCGAAAGCAAACACCATTGATTTCGTTAACTCAAACCAACAGACAAATGAATAAAAACCAGTGAAAACCAATTAATTGTTAAATTGGGCATGATCAAATCATATAACAAAATCATAACCATATTCGATTTTATAACCGTTTTGATAATCAAACCATGTCAAAGTCATTTTGAATAATAGACAAACTTATCAAAACTCAGAAACCAATTCACTATATTAATCCAATCAATTGATAAAATGAAAATGATATCAAAATTCATACTTGGATGATGAGCAGACAACTTGGTCATAACATTTTGGAAATGACGACGGCTGTAGCCGATTCGACATTCCTAAAAACGATGGAACCAGTGGTTTTCTACTTCTTATCATTAGCTCGAAACTTGTCCCTTTCACTAGTCAACACTGTAACTTGGTTTTCCAATGCTTTGATTTTCAATTGAAGTAAGGGAACGTCTGTATAGTATCGTTCCAACCACACATTACACTGGTTGCATGACGACTACTCGACAGTCGAGGATTTGGGAGAATCATCAAGGGTTTCGTTAGGTAGCTTGATCCCTGAGTAACTGGGATTTTTCCTTAGGCATGGGGGAAAAATAGAAATGAAATCATAAGGTGGCTCGGAGCACAAACCTTGAGAGTAAGGGTACTCACTAGCTAGGAAGTGTTCGATGTCAGATTCCGAGTCTTCACTGAGGACTGTGGGCTTCTGCTCAACACTAGGTTTAGGTTTATTACTAGCTAGTTTCGATATGAGTCGAGCATTCTTTTTACCTTTTCCATTGACAATAGGGTTTCCCTTGACCTTTTTGCTCACAGGATTTTTAACAGCCTCTGTCTTGTCTATTGTGATGTTGGGTAGATCGATATCAGGGTTGATCGAGGGTTTAGGAGAGGGTAGAAGGGAATGGAAAGGCATAGGTGGCCTGACCTTAGTCACACTAACCATGGGCTTGTCAATTTGGACAGGCTCTGTATCAGCAAAACCATTCTGAGAGATAAAATCTTGCCAACTATCACCGTGGAGATTTAAGTGATGAACAACGATGAGTCTGATTAGGCCATGGTGGAACAAGATACTATCGGTCTTTTCTCTTTTAAACCTTTTTGCCATTTTATAAAGACTTCGCTAGAAATAAAAAGGCATATTCAATGGATAACCCATAAAATTCATTAACAGTCGAAGGTGATAAAGAAAAACCACTCCATATTGACCCTCACAGGTCACGACTTGTTTAACCACCATCAAAAGGTCATGCCATCGTGGTTTAACTGTGGAAATTGGCATGCCTCTATCACAGGATGTAACCTTTCATGAGATGAATAGCAAAGGCCATGGCACCTCCTCCACTTTAGAGTTTTTAAACCATCGCTGGCCCGTGGATGCTAACCCTGTGGCAGAGATAATGAACTCCTCATTCAGCTCAATTTGAATGTCACCTACTTTGGCCCTACATCTACCAAAAGTTAGGGTGAATTGTTGTGCAACAAATAGATTAAAACCCTCAAACCGTTGTACAAACGTGAGCCAACCACTATCCTCTAAGTCTTTCTGAGCATTGTCGAACAATAGAAAGGTTTGACTACCGTTCGACTCAATTCGCACCACTGGTGCCATAAACAGAGTTCACAGTAAGCGATGTGAATGAGCCAGGGTTTGAACGCAACACACACAGGAGAAGAACGCTCGAAGGATTACCGATGCTAGCAGAGGTGAAATAGTGATAAGGGGAGGCATTAATGACATCGTGCGAAGGTGGTGGAGCTATTTGTTGGCCATGCAAAATAGTCATTACCAATGGTACAACCGTCAACGCTTTCAACTATTCAAATCACAACGCATAAGTATTACAACTATGCCATTTCAATCAATCAAAACCTTTGGTAAGTGGATAAACCATTCGCGCAAGCAATAGCTATAGTCTCAAAACCAAACAAATAAATCGAAATCAATACCAATGTTTTGACTATGTGACATGCGTTTTATAGAACAATTCATACCAAGAGTTTAACCAATGTGCCAATGC
>ML782046.1:559319-578204 GCA_009831015.1 Picea engelmannii
AGGCTGTAGCATAAGCTGAAACACCAGTGTTGAGTATATGCTGGAACACCAGGCTGAGTATATGCTGAAACACAGTGCTGAGCAGATGCTGAAACACCAGGCTGTAGCATATGCTGATGCTGAAACACCGCTGTGAGCAGATGATGAAACACCAGGCTGTAGCATATGTTGATGCTGAAACACCGCTGTGAGCAGATGCTGAAACACCAGGCTGTAGCATATGATGAAACAGTGCTGAAATTGAATTTAGCATTTAAATTTGACAGAAAATTCAGTGAGACTGAAACTGGGTGGGATTTTGAAAAATTAACAGATTCGAGTGTAGAAAGAGGAATGGCGAGCTCTTCTAGAATTGAGATAAATAAGTTAAATGGTAAAAACTTTGAGCTATGGAATATCAAGATGGAGGACCTTCTTGTAGAAAACGAACAATGGATCACTATGGATCTTTGTACACAACCTACTAGTATGCAGTCTACTGGGACATAGTCTACTGGTACACAACCTACTAGTACACAAACTACTAGTACACAACCTACTAGTATCTCGAAGGAAGATTGGGAGAAGTTGGATAGAAGAGCAAGGAGTATTATTTGAGTCTTCCTGGAAGATTCAATGTTGTTTAATATATCGGGAGAATCTATATCCAAGGAACTATGGGATAAGTTAGGGAATTTGTATCAATCAAAGTCCCCGGTAAACAAGTTGTTTCTTCAAAAGAAGTTGTATCATATTAGGATGGAATGTGGAGATTATGTGACAAAACATATAAATTCATTTAATACTCTGGTAAGTCAACTTGTCTATGTTAATATTAGGATTGTGGAAGAAGATAAATGTATTTATTCTTTTATGTTATTTTACAGACTCTTGGGATAATCTGGTTGTAGCAATTGGTAGTACCACTAAATCTACATTGAATTATGAGGATGTAGTTGCATCCTTGTTATTTGAAGAGATGAGGTGGAAAAGCATGGATGTTCAAAGAACAGATTATTTATTTGTAAGAGGTCGTACCCAAGACAAGAATCCTGGTAAGTCTTCATGGGGGGGATCTAAATTTACACGTAGATCTAAGTCTCCAAGAAAATATTTGAGGAAATGTTGGAACTGTGGTAAAGTAGGGCATTATAAGAAATATTGCAAGTATAATAAGGTTGATAAACCAAAGGGATCTGATAATACCTCTTCCACAGAGGCAAAAACCTCCACTGAAGAAGGAGGTGGTGTTTACCTGGCATCTACAGGTACACATGTACACTGTGGTGTATAGTTGATTGAATTAGGTGCATCATATCATATGAGTCCTCACAGGGAGTGGTTATGTGAATATGAAAAATACGATCGTGTTAATGTATTCCTAGGAGATGAATCAATAGAAAAAATCATGGGACATGGAAGGATTAAGTTTTTGCTAAAATATGGAAGGATTAGAATTCTCCCTGGGGTTCTGCACATTCCAAAACTAGCTAGGATCCTAATATCTGTAAGCAAGTTGGATGTTGCAGGTGTCGATACTGTATTGGGAAAGGGAAATTGCAAGATGGTATGAGGAGAAATGGTGTTAATGAGAGGATTTTGGTGTGGAGATTTGTACAAGCTATTGGGAAGAACTTATACTAATGGGTGTAACAATTTTTTGTCCCTGAGTAGAGAAATAAAGAATACAAGACCAATATTGTCCCTCGAAAGAAGACCATGTTGTGGCATCAAAGACTGGGGCATATTGGAGAAAAGGGCCCTCGAACACTACACGGTAAAGGTATGGT
Organism: Picea engelmannii; assembly: GCA_009831015.1. Taxonomy (NCBI): domain Eukaryota; kingdom Viridiplantae; phylum Streptophyta; class Pinopsida; order Pinales; family Pinaceae; genus Picea; species Picea engelmannii. Next base: position 561,089 of record ML782046.1, read on the forward strand.
TGATGGTATGTCTAATTGCACTATGGATTTTGATTTTTGTGAACATTTCATATGTGGTAAACAAAATCGAGTAAGATTCCCATATGTTGCGACAAGAGAAAAGGGGATCTTAGAGTTGATACACAGTGATGTGTTTGGACCTATGCATGTTCCATCACTAGGTAAATCTGTGTATTATGTTTCACTCATAGATGATTTCTCAAGGAACACATGGATTTATTTTCTTAGAAAGATATCCGAGGTATTTGATAAATTTAAAGAGTTTAAGGCTCTGGTAGAAAACCAGATAGAGAAGAAAATAAAGGTATTGATGACATATAATGGTGGATAATTTTGTGGAAATGAATTCAAATAATTTTTTAAGAAGTATGGTATATAAAGGAATAACACTACTTCATACACGCTATTGAGGAAAAGATATGAAATGATCTTACTCAAGCATTTTTAGATTTTGCTTGGCTAAAGAAAAATAGACGGGAATATCACCCTATGTTTATATCCATCAAAATTAATATCCTAACTCACAAGTATTGATTACAAGTGCTTAGGCTAGTCTTTTTATAAATAAAGGCTTACTGGAAAATTCATTATTTATATGATTTTTTGAATATAATAGTTGCTGAAATAAATGTAGAGACATAAGTAAAGACACCAAGTCGATAATCAAGATGGATGAGACATAAAGAAATCCTTTATTTCATTCCAATTCATCAAATAATCATTCTCTTTACAAAATTTCGTGAATAAGTTTTGGACCAAAGTCCAATTTAGACATCCCTGATGAAACATACAAAAGGACCTCTGACATAAAATTTAAAAACCGAACTCTAAAACATGGATCAACTTGCCATAGATTGTTGCCCACTTGACTCTGCATAATATCATTTGTCATCCATGAAAACTAATTCACAAACAAATAATTCTACACAGACTATCAAAGATAGATCAAGACCTCTGAAAACAAGTGTCTGAATGATGTAATTCATTCCTGAATCTTGTTGTCTACAATAAGACCCTGCTATCATAAAAAAGAATTCGGCTTGTGATAAATTAAGGAATGAATGAAAAATGAACTATCTCAACACAAACTCAAAGAGAAAACCTTAGTATGCTTCTCCTTCTATCCTCCTCGTGTTCCTCCCTTTCCCTTTTCCTTTAAGCAAATTATAATTGGTTGAAGTAGTTGAACTACTTCATTAGTTAAGTTAACTAAAAACTCAACAAACTTTTTAGTTAGGGGGAAAAGTAATAAATCATACTAAGGGTTTTAAATAAATAATAACTAGTAGGTGGGACCCCTTGTGAGTCCTCTTTAGCTCTTAAAAATCATAAAATAACTAGTCAATAAAACAAAAAACATCCCTCCTTGTGGCTTCCATCATCGCATTCATATTTGACAATTTATCTCATTGATATTTGAAATTATTTTCACAAATATATTACTCATATATCCGAAAAAAAACATGTTGTCCTAAACTTCTGAACTGTCATCAACCATAAATAAAATAAAATTTAAAATCCATATTTTCCACTCTGATATGCAACATTTCCCTTGTTGTTGTTGTCACCTTTTGATCTCTCTAAATTTGACTTTGGTTGTGCTGAGCCTTTAGGCCTATTCTCGCTGATCACATGAGAAAAATCATCCCTCAAATGCATCTAGGAGGACACGGATTTATCAGAGCCATTGGAGGGTGAGGAAGGGGAAGTAGTGGATTTTCCTTTGTCAGGGGCATGGTGGGCCTTGGTTTTCAACCTTTTTCTAGCATGGGAGGAATGAACTAGCGAGGGGACAGGGGAAAATTGGAAAATTTGATTGATAGGCAGGGGAGCAGGTAAAGACAAATTGAGCGATCCATGATGTTGGGAGACTGTTGGGTGGACAATCTCTTGCCATCTGTCCTTCTCGGGAACCTCGGGTTGCAATGAGACATGAGGGGACACGAGAATACCAGGGACTTGTGGAGCTTGGTGTTGGGCTCTAAAGATGTCCTAAAAACAACCTTAGTTTAACATTAATTTATCAACCCGAGGATTCATCTTTTATTTCACTAATATTAGCAAAGTCTATGCAGATAGTTGTAGAGGTTAAAATCGTGTAGTTAAAGCAAATATGATTTTATTAACAATAAAGTTCCTCACATATTCCTTTAAAATTTTGAAGCTAAGATCTATGACAGAATTGAAATCTGATCTATAACATGCTGTGAATTAAAGGAATTAACTAATCTGTTGAATTCATCTACTAAGAAGCAATAATCTAATCTAGGAAAATACTTTCAAAACTAATATATCAACTATTAATCAACTTGATAGAAAAGAAACGAAGAATTATTATATTTGTGAAAATGGACAACAAATGTAATCTAATTGAAAGGAACAACAAATATAATCTAATCGAAAGGAACATCAAATGTAGTTTAATCGAAAGGAACAATGAATGTAGTCTAATCAAAATGAACAAAAAATGCTAATTTAAGAGAAAGGGAAAACAAATGCTAATTTAAGCGAAAGGGACAACGTGTATGAAAATGAAAGGAACTATCAAGTAAACTACAATAATGGAAACTGGAACAACAATTGATAAAATTCAGATGAAACACCTATCTTTCGTAAGAAAACAATATAAAAATATCAACACACTCATGCATTCATCTTAACTATTGCAAAAGAGATTTAAATCACAGAACGGAAATCAAACTTATAAAATTACAGATTGAGATAGTAACTCCTTTAGACTAGGCCCTTGGTCCTCAAAAGCACTGCTACTAGAAACTCAGTATGCAAGAATGGTGAAAACGCCAAAAACGTCTATTAATTCCATGACTGATACAACATTTACAAAAGACTTCTTTAGCAGAGCAATTCCAAATTATGAATGCTTGGATAAAATTCTTAGATTGATCCTTTTTAGGATTCATTACCCCCTATATATTACAATGATATGGTTAAATTAAGCTATCCCGAGGATCAAAAGATCCTAGGGATTTCTTTTACTATTTATAAGGTTTACAAAATAGGGAATCGATCTTTCTCAAAATTGCTTTGCACCTCATGTCCTCAACCTTCAACAGTCTTCATATCTTTGAAATCTCCTTAACTATCTTGGGTTTGAAAATATTTATCCATTCCTGGAACAAAATCACACAATTCCAACATAATATTAGAATTTATCTAATATTACTCAATGATATTTCTAGAGGACATTTTAATCATTTCCTATCCTAATTATCCCTAATTAACAGAAAAAGTAAATTAAGATTATATCATAAACCATGAGAATAAGGATGATATTTGTACCTTTTTCACAACTCAACATACCCCCATCTTACCTTCTTGCATTTCCTCATGCAAGTTGAGATCTTACATGTAAAGTAGTGATGTTGTAAGGAGGAGAGGTTGTTTCACCAAGTTCCCTAAACCCATTCTTGTGTTTGAGCTCTCCAAAAGAAACATATTCCCTTTTTCTATTAATTTGATAATCCCTCTGGTAACCCTCTGAAGGAAATCAAATGATAGGGGGACTATATTTGCACCCAATCTAGGCAGGTCCTTCTTCTAGGATCATTCTATTATACATTTCCACTCTGAAGGTGGGTGTAAAAAAGTTTTTGAAACGAAAGGGTTCCCTACTCTTGACTTCACTTGGGGAGGCATCCCATCTTAATTTGGAAGCAACAAGAGATTCTTCTTTAAGTTCCCTAAAATATGGTAGGCCTGATCACATAACATGTCGATGGATAGGGGCTAAAGAGTCTACCACACCTTCCTTATTCATAAATGTCCTATGTTGCATGATGGATGGGAAGGATTTTGGAGGTTCCCCTCTAATCTAGAGATCTAACCCAGTTTCCCTTTTTATCAAGTTCTTCTCCAAGATCTACAAAATATTCCACAACCTCTTTGAGAATTGTATGTTTACTAGTCCACTGTATGCCTGTGTTTGGGAGGCCTGTAACCTCTTCTATGGTTTCCTCTGTGACCATAATTCATATATCTCAAACCATGGAGACCCCTCCTTGCAAGTTCTGGAAGAATTCGAGCGTGATGTTCGTGTCATATCCTTGCAACTAGTTGAAGTACTTTGTCTACCCCAGACGGTGTAAGATTTCTCTTGCATGCTCTGTTACCTGTAGTAATGTTGTCTCCCGACGCACACTTTGGCCACCCATATTTACTATGAGAAGGTGAGGATGACTATTGTTCATTGCTGCAACTTAACTCAACCATCTTTTGAAACAGTAGAAATAACACATATAGAACAACACTGTGTATAAGAATGTGATTTGTTCTCATTTACTGCACTCATTGTAATCTATCAATAAATGTGCCAAGTATCCGCCCCCCATAAATGGAAAGGTCAACCTTGACCATCAAAAGTACAAGTGTAATAATGGCAGATAGTTGTGGCGAGTTGTTATTACTATGTTGTCGCCGCCACTGGAAAGACAATCATTAATAATTTTCAAAAAACACTTTTAGTGGTAATTATGAACCATCATCATTGTCTGTGGGAAATTCAAATTGACATACTTATGTTAGAACCGTTTGAGGAAAAATATTCCGAATAATTTTAAATTTTTTCAGTTGTTTTAGAAATATTCCACATATCATAACGTTGTTACTTTCCCTTGTTTATTAGATACAAGTGGAATGATAGCCTCATTGTTTAGAAAAGTAAATCTAAGAACACACTAAAACTTGGTGTATTTAAGATAAACTTCGATACCATAGGCAGAGCCACTGCTACCAGCAGGCATCCATAGCCTCGATAGGGTTTCCTTTTAACCCATAGATGATCCCGTATCCTTAATAAATAGTTTGAATTGTCTTTTCTAGGAATACCATTATCATGGTTTGGTAATCAGAGGATAATAATTCTGCTCACTAGATCATAACCTAAGTGAACAAGTCAGCTCATGATGAGACCTCTTGTCCTTTGACGAAAAAAATGCCAAAGGTCATTTCCCTGGTGTGGTAGCCATAGTGGGAATGTCACTTATGTTATTATATGATGATCATGATAGGTTGGCTCATGATGAGACCCCCTATTCTTTGCGGGAAAAAACTTTATTTTATTTTGATGAGTTTTTTTTTTTTTTTCAAGGCTCTATCAAGGCGGGCTCATCTACTCCTTAAGAGTGAGGGATGGTGTAAGAAGTGTAAGAATGCCAATTAATAATTTGTTTAAGATTCCTTATTATGATATGAAATCAATTGTCATTCAAGTATATGTGGATACATAGGGGAAATAAATGAATTATGGTGGTTGATGAATTGTGAACAATTTTTAAGATGATTCGAAGAAATTAATCCAAAAATAGTTCGCTAAAGTATTTTAAATGATCCACACAAAATGAAAAATCAGAACTAGTGTCGATGAAAATGAATTGTTGAAGGTCGTACCCAAAGGAGTGACTGATGTAATAATGGTATGTGTTCAGAAAAAGGAACAACAATAAAAAATGTAGAAGGAACAACAAATGTTCCTTTCGAATGAACAACGCTATCCGAAAAAGGAACAACATGCATTTATAAAGGGAGCAACAGTGTAACAAAAGGAATGATAATTGTTACTTATAAATGAATGACAATTGTACACAAAGGGAACAACCATCGCACAAAGGGAACGACAATTGTTTTGTTTGAATGAATGGAAACTCCACATAAAGGGAACAACAATCGCACGAAGGGAATGACAATTGTTCTGTTCGAATGAAGGACAACTCCACACAAAGGGAACAACAATCACACAAAGGGAACGACATTTCTTCCATTCGAATGGAGGAAAACATAAAATTTTGACCATTTAAGTGATTGTAAACCTCCCACAGACATTTTTGTTTTGGTGAATCTAGGATTGATTAGTCATCAACTAAATTCATTCAATATTTATGGGTATGTTTATTCAATAATCAGAGTACTGGATGGTTTGTTAGCATCATCCTTTTATTACAGTTGCCTGATTTTTTGCTGCAAAACATGACATATTCATATTTTGTGAAAATAGGGTTTATATTTGATTATTTTTGCAAAGTGAGGTAGGAACAAGGAACAGAAAAGAGTGCTAATTATATTCATTATAATTGTCTTTTCTAGTTCTTATTCTTTCAAGTGACTTTCCTAAAAAAGAACTAAAAACTAAAAAATCAATCAAATGTTGTAAAGAAAGCTATATACAATATGTACAATGCTAATAAAAATCATCATTTATGAAGTTGAAGCTGTTGGGTTACCTTCCCAACCAACTAGAATCTGAACAATACAATCCTTACTTATTTCTTGGCAAAAGGATTATTTTGAAGGCGGTTGATGGTAGATTCATAGCCGATGTCCATTTACCAGAAAAGGAGAACCAGACCCATTGATGGTAACTAAAGTGACAGTGCCCTTATTGTGTACTACATTGATATCATATGGTCCTAGCCCCCTTGTCTATAATTTTCCAGGAAAATCCTGAAATCTGGAGTCATAGAGAAGTGCCCAATCACCTTTCTAAAAATATTTCTTCTTGATATGTTTATCGTTCCATCTAGCTCTCTCTTGTTGAATGATGGATGTGTGCTGCAGGGTGGACATGCATGCTTTGTCTAACTCATTGAGCTATTGTAGGTGCTATTTATGTGCCTCTGTAAGATCCAGTCCAATTTCCTAGGCCATCCTTAGAGTCTTGATCTCAAACTCAATCTAGAAGATAGGTTCTTTACTGTAGAATAAATGATAAGGATAATACCCAGTGGTGTTACGCCACATTGTACGGTAAGCCCATAAGGCATTTGGAATCTCGATTGCCCAATTCTGATAGTTTGTTGAGACTATTTTTTTCAAAATTGCCTCCAAGACTTTATTGGTACTTTCTAATTGCTCGTTTTCCTATGGGTGGTATGGGAAAGTAACTCTATGTTTAATATGATAACTATTCAGGGTGGTCATGATTCTATGGAATGTAAATTGCAACCCTCCACTAGTGATTACTTCCTTGGGTAATCCATAGTGTACAAATAATTTGAAAAGGAATTTAATGACCGCTTCCTCTGTTGCATTTGACAAGGCTTCTGCCTCTACCCATTTGGTCATGTAGTCTATTGCAACTAGTATATAGTCCTTCTGGTTTCATTTTGGGCTGAAAGGGCCAACAAAATTTAGTGCCCATCTCTCAAAATGTTCTACAACTAATTGTGTTTGTAGGGGCATTTCATCAGCTTGGCCTGATCGACCCATCCTTTGACAACTTTCGCAGGTCTAGACATATTTCTTTGCATCTTTGAATATTGAGGGCCAATAATAGCCCATCTGTAAAATCTTATGCCCAGTCCCGCGGTCTGCAAAATTTTCACCACAAGGCTCATCATGACCTACCTTCAGTATGCCATAGATTTTGTCATCTCTTACACATCTTCGGATCTAGAGATCAGCCCCTATGTGGAAAAGATATCCACTAATCCAAGTGAATCGTGCACTATGTTGGATGTTCAATTTCCTTTCCCTTGATGATATATGTGCTAGTAGTTTCACAGCTGCCAGATAATTTTCCACATCAGCGTACCAAGGTGGCTTAGTAGTGACAATGAACATATGTTCGTTTGGAAATTGGTCTTCAACTGTCAAAGAATCATCTGTTTTTGGTATGTGAGATAGGAAGTCTGCAACACGATTCTCTCTTCTGGGTCAATCCTTGATGGTGATGTCGAATTCATACAATAGTAACAACCACCAAGTAACCTGTCCATTAGTAATAGGTTTATTAGCTAAATATTTAATAGAAGAATGATCAATATACAAAATAACTGAATATATTGTTATATAATGACAAAATTTATTAATAGCATGTATAATGACTAAAAATTCTTTTTCGTTACTGTATAATTTAATTCAGTGGGAGTAAGGTTTTTTATAATAAAATAAATAGCATAAGGTTTCTTGTCTTCTTCTTGTCCAAGGGCAGTTCCTATGGCGATATCTGATGCATCTGTGGAGATGTGGAATGGTATTTTCCAGTTTGGTCCTCTCAGCACTGGTGCTGTTGAAATCAACTTTTTCAGTCCTTTGAATGCCACATCACACTTATCATAGCATTGAAATTCTGCATTACCAGTTAAAGCATGTAAAGGTGCAACAGTTCTTGCAAAATTTTCCATGAATCTGCGATAGTATCCTTAAGCACCAAGGAAAATACGTACCTCAGTTTGTGTACATGGTGTAGGTAGATTAAGGATTACCTCTATTTTTATTGGGTCTACCCTGATTCCATCTGCAGAAATATAATGTCCTAGTACCATACCTTAAGTCATCATTATATGACATTTTTCATGACTTAAACATAACCTGGTAGCAATGCATCATTCCAGTACCTTCTCTAGATTGCTTAGAGCTTGATCAAATTCATAGCCATAAGGGGTGAAATATTCCATCTAAACTTCAAGCCCTTCATTAATTAGATAAACAAATATGCTCAGAATGGCCCTCTAGAATGTGGCTGGAGCATTACATAATCCAAAGGAAAATACTATGTATGCAAAGGTACCCTAGGGACATGTGAATGCATTTTTATCTTGATCTTCTAGGGTAATCTAGATCTAATTATAGCCACTAAAACCATCTAGGAAGGAGAAAAACTTCTTCCCTACTAAGGTATCAAGGACCTGATCGATGAAGGGTGGGGGGAAGTGGTTCTTCTTGGTATCTTTGTTGAGTTCTCTGTAGTCTACATAGATTCTCCATTTCCCATTCTTCATGGGAACGATCACTAGTGGGGAAACCCATCGACTATCCAAAATAGGATATATAAAATCCACATCCAACAGTTTCTGTAATTGTTCTTTAACAATGTCCCTGAGGTGAGTATTCAATATTCTTAGGGGCTATCGGATGGGTCAGGCATATTTATTAATATAAATATGATGTGTGCAGAGTTGGGGATCAATGCCCTTCATGTCAAAATATTCCCACGCAAAATCCTGCTGAGACTTAGAAAGGATCTGAATCAATTTGTGTTGTTGTTTCTTATTTAAATTAGCATTAATATTCAAAAACCTCCCTAGTGAAATCTCAACTTATTTTTTTTTATGGACAATGGTAGTGGGGATATGTTGTTCCATCAATTCTTCTAGTGGATCTCCCTGTGCTTCATTATCTAACACAACTTTTAGCATTTGGCATGTTGGGTTACTCACAATAGTTGGGCTATTAATGAAGCTATTGATTACATCATCTTCTAGTTGGTTCTTAAGTCCCAGAGATTCTTCCAGCGTGAGAGGGGATCATAGATCTTTTTCTAGATATCTAGGTGGTGGCAATTGCTGATGTATAACAGATGGGATTGGTTTAGCTGGAGGATACAGGATGAGATTATTTGTAGCAACTCCTCTAGAAATTTTCATGTTTCACATGTGAGATCCTATGTATGCATCTGTTGTTGCGAGCCATGGTCTCCCCAATATTAATGGATGTCCATCGAGTCAACTTCTTGGGTTGAAAATGAAGAAATGAGATGGATATTCCCAAGAGTCAGCTAAAATTTCTATATCCTGTAATGTACCAACTGGTTTGACCATTGATCGATCAACCAATTGTAACATAATTGGAGTAGTTTTGAAGGAAGTGAAACCCAGGGTGTTGCAAGTATTGATGGTCAAGATATTAATGGTTGCCCCCAAATCCACTAGTGTATTTGGAAACAAACAACCTTTTATCTGAACTATTACTACGAGATTCCCTAGGTGTACATATTTGACCGGTTCTTGTCTTCCCAGAATGAGGTCAAACAAGGAACCTACCACGTGCATAGTTGATGATCAATTTTTAAATTTTTTGATTGGTTTCTTCCCACTTAATTCCTTAATTGTCTTTGCATAAATTAGGATGTATTGTAGAGCTTGCAGGAGTTGGATCTTGACATATAGATTCCTTAGTTCCCCTGCGATGTCAAAATTAGGATACACAGTTGTTTTTTCTATCATTAGCCTTTCGGGGAATGGAGGAGGAGGAGTTACATCCTCATCGACATTTTGTTGCTTGAATGTGTTTCCTCCCTGCTCTTTTTCTTCTGTTATGACCCCAGTCAAAGGTGTCATTTTTGGTTGTACATTATTTTCATTCTCCTGATCTTGGTGAATGTTACTCCCTTCAGGAGAAATTATGTTCCCTAACCTCAACCAAAGTTTGTTTCACCCTACGGAGTTGATTTCCCCATCCACATCCTCAATAATATGCACAAGTTGGGCTGGTCTATTATTGGGATTTGGGTGGGCTGAGTTGGTAATTGAGGGTACAATTGTGGTTGCAGATTCTGGGGTAGTTGCAATGGACCTTGCAAAGTGGATTGAGTTTGAGGGGTTATCCCCATGGGTTGATTGGTGATTCCCATGGGGCACTGTGAATTTGTCTTCCAATTGGGGTTTTGGGCAGTCATTTTGGACCACTGTGAAGGATAGGGGTTATTACTTGGATTTTTCTAGGATGGGGTGAGGTATTGTGAGTTTTTCCAGATGGGGTTTGCAGTAGATTGATTTGGCCAGTGTGCGTTAGGATATTACTGGGACTTCTAGCTAGGGTTAGCAAATGGTTAGCCCTGCCATGTGTTTCCATAAATTTTCTGCTGATTATATTGTCCAGAAAAGAAAGAAGAGGGATCATGTTGTGTACTTGGGGGATAGGCCTACCATTGAAGATGCTCAGCCATCAGGTATAATGGTTTTGTTTCCTCTTCTGCTTCTCTAAAGACATCTTTTAGTCCTGGGAGTGATGGACATTTCTCCATTGTGTGATATTTGGAATAGATGGCGAAGACCCTAACCACATCCAAAGGGCATTCCCTCGGACCATGTTTATTTCTGCATCAGTGGAAAAATATGGCCAAGGTCTATTCTTCTACTGCTTGTTTCTGTTTATCCTGCAAGACATCTAATTGTGTAGTCAAAGTACTTAAAATGTCAGTTTTGAAATTCTCTACCAGATTACCAACTTCAGCTCGGGTGACACCCCCGCCAGAAATGTTTCTATTTCTGGTTAGGGAAGTCTGTATCCCTGATCTGGTCTATGTACTCCCATGTGAGAGCCTGAAGCAAAATTGGACAATGTTATCATAAGTTTCTTGGTAAATATCACCCTTTCCCATTAAATTCATTGTTTCTACCCATTTGTCCTTCATTCCTTTTATCAAGGTGGCTTTGAGTACCTCACTTGGTAATTTGCCATAAGGATAACTTTGCAGATTGTATTGAAACCTTTCAACATATTCTTCTAATGTCTCATTTTCCTTTGCAGTCATTTGAAAATTTTCATCTTTTAGATCTCTCATTCTACAATAATCCTGATATTTCGTTAAGAAGGCTTGTTTCATTTCATCCCATGAGTTTATATTTCCCCTTCCTAATCCCATAAACCAACGTAAATCTTCTCTTTTCAAGGTAGAAGGGAATAACTTTAGTTTCTGGGGTTAAGAGGTGTAGTCATATCCCCTACACAGGACATCAAATTCAAATAGGAACTCATCAGGGTCTTCTGAAATTAATCCATGAAAGGTTGGTAGATTTTGTAATGGGATTGCTTTCATGGGGCCATTAGCAATCAAATTGTCTATTGGGTACTCCAAATTGGAGGTATGGGATCGTGGTTGATTTGGTTGTGCCATTTGGTTGAAAATATGCCAATAATCTTCAGGAATTGCTTGGCCTGGGTGTTCTATTTGAGGTGATTGATTACTTGATCCCCTAGGGAATTCAATCGCACTACCTCTATCTGGGATTTCAAGTATACCTTCTCCTATCATAGGATATCCAGGACCAGGTGGTGGTGATGGGTTTTCCTTAGCAACCTTACTAGTCTCCCTTTTTTCTTCCTCTATATTACAAGAGTTCCCCTAGTCTAAAGGGATGAGAGGTGGAAGATCTGTATTTTGAAAACTTTGTTCGGTCCCTTCAGTTCTGCTATGAACCTCAACATGGGTTGTAGTTGGTGAATTTGTTGCCCGGGGGATTCAGGTAGAACCTCTCCTGGGTCCAACCGAAGCTTGAGATTCAACTTTTTAGATGATTTCGTCTATGAAAGTGCTTCTTCTAGGGGCCACCGAGCCCTAGGATTTTGTAGTTTTTGGTGGGGGTTTTGGTTTTTAGGGTTCTTTCTTCTTAGTCATGCACACTTCACACAAAATTATAAGTACCTAAGTGACCTCTATACATCATCTAGAGGTAGGCATTGGCACAAGCATTTTACTTGTTGTCTGTGTAGGTTCTTACCTTCCGTCTTCAATACCTCATCCTCCAGAGACGCAACCTACACTATATTTGACACTCTCCCTGGAAATGACACCAAAATGTTGGGCTCTAAAGATGTCCTAAAAACAGCCTTAGTTTAACATTAATTTATCAACTCGAGGATTTGTCTTTTATTTCAAGAATATAAACAAAGTCTATGAAGATAGTTGTAGAGGTTAAAATCATGTAGTTAAAGAAAATATGAGTTTATCAACAATCAAGTTCCTCACATATTCCTTTAAAATTCTGAAGCTAAGATCTATGACAGAATTGAAATATGATCTATAACATGTTTTGAGTTAAAGGAATTAACTAATCTGTTGAATTCATCTACTAAGAAGAAATAATCTAATCTAGGAAAATACTTGCAGAACTAATCTACCAACTATTAATCAACTTGTTGGAAAAGAAATGACGAATCATTATATCTGTGAAAAGGGACAACAAATTTAATCTAATCGAAAGGAACATCAAATATAATCTAATCAAAAGGAGCAACAAATGTAGTCTAATCGAAAGGAACAACGAATGTAGTCTAATCGAAAGGAACAACAAATGCTAATTTAAGCGAAAGGGACAACAAATGCTAATTTAAGAAAAAGGGACAACGCATATGAAAATGAGAAGAAATGTTAAGAAGTAAACTACATCAATGGAAACTGGAACAACAATCAAGAACATTCAGATGAAACACCTATCTTTCGTAAGAAAACAATATAAAAATATCAACACACTCATGCATTCATCTTAACTAGTGCAAAAGAGATTTAAATCACAGAATGGAAATCAAACTGATACAATTACATATTAGGAAAGTAACTCCTTTAGACTGGGCTCTCGGTCCTTAGATGATCCGGATTATATAAGAAGAATGAAATGAATACAGATTATTAACAAGTTATTAACACAAAATAACAGAGATACAGTAAAACTAGTTTTCTATTCAATAATGACATAAGTTGTAACTATAAAATGCAGCAGAAACAAGCTTGCTGGAATGGTGGCGGCTTATCTCTAAGAAGAGATGTGACAATAGCAGGCATTATCAAGAAGAAAGTTACAATGAGGCTCTGAAGTCCTTTTTATAATATGTAAGAATGCAAAAAACCCTATACATCCAAAAACCTAACCCTAGGAGATGAAGCGCCAAAAGTCATGTGGGCCCGTTTGGGTAAGTTGGTACATCAACTTCTCGGGGTCATAACTTTTGCATACGATCTCCGTTTTAGGTGTGTGATAGCCTGTTGGAAAGGTATTTTCTAGGAGATTAATTTTGGGGGCTCAATAATACCTTTGAATATAATTGAGGAGCTTGATCCCGAAAAACCTTCATTTAGGTGCTCAAAATGTCCTTGGAAGTTAAAACTGCTAAAAATAGTAAATTGCCAAAAATTGTTAGAAAACTGTTTTGAGCTAGTTGGAAAAGGTGGGTGGCCACTGATATCCATATGGATAAATCCTCCCTCCTTAGGAAGCAATGGTATCCATTGCATTGAGGTCCCCCATAAGATGAAGAAATTTCTTTTGAATTTGGCCCTGGGTGAGCCACTTGCCTTGGTGCAGGAGCTGCCCTGCTTTAATGACTCGATAAAGTTGGATCCTTTGTTGTCAAGTGCCCTTGATATGTCTATCTACAATCTGATCATTGAATTCCTGTTGTATGCAGTCAGGGTTGAGCTCTGTTGGTGTCAGTTGTTCTGCTACTTCTGAGGTGTCCAATAATGGTGGGAAATAAGGGCGAAGGAGATCCACATTGAACACTAGGTGCAAACCAAGAAAAGGAGGAATGTTGAGCTCAAAAGAATTATTCCCCATGACCTTGGTGATAGTGTATGACCCATAACGGAGTGGGAGAAGATTCTGATGGGGTCCTGTAAGGCCTCCTTTCTGCATGTGCAACCAAACTTTGTCACCCACCTGAACCTTATGCGGCACCTGATGTTGATCATGGAGTTGTTTCTACTTGTCATTGGACTTATGTAGGATATCCTAAACCTATTTTTGGATGTGCTGGATCCACTCAATGAACCGGGTTGCTTTGTCAGCTTCAGTTGGAGCGGGAGATGACTCGGTAGAGGGGACCGCAAGGGGAAGTGCAACATCTTTGGGATCCAATGGTTGGAATCCCAACCCCACTTGAAAGGGGTTGTGGTTGGTTGAGCTATGCAGGGCTCAGTTGTAGCTATGCTAGACATAGGGAAGGCTCTCATCCCATGTGCGAGGGTGCTTTGAATTATGCATGTCAAGGATATGCACAATCATTCGATTTACAACCTCGGTTTGGCCATCTGTCTGGGGGTGGAAATCCATGGATTTGGTGAGCTTGGTGTCCATCAGTGACCAGAGGCTCAACAAAAATGTGCTGAGAAATAGACTATCCCGATCTGAGACAATGGTTTGTGGGATTCCAAAATGTACCTAGACTCATTCAAGAAGAGCTTGCCAGTGGCCTCTATTGTGATGCTCTTCTTACAGGCAACCAGAATCACCATCTTAGAAAAGCAATCAACAACCACAAAAACACAGTCATTTCCCCGCTTGGTGGATGGGAGGCCCGACATGTAGTCCATTGAGATGGATTCCCTTGGCCTGTCAGGAGTAGGAAGAGGGGTGTACAAGCCCTGTTTCTTAGTGGTCGGTTTGGCAATAGCGCAGGCAGTGCAGGACCTGATATACTTGTTGACCTCCTGTAACACTCTTTCATACTGTAACACTCCGATACCATTCTGTAACACTCTTTCATGCTGTAATGCTCTAATACCAAACTGTAACACCCCCATTCCGGGCTGGGTAGGAACTACTCCATGGAATAACAATCTCATACTTAATTCTATATATAAGACATGCATTTAAGCAAATGAAACACATTTAAACTCAGAGTAAATATAAGAATTACTGCTACTATAAATAATCAATGGATTTAACATTAATTCATATGCACGGTAGAATACATGATAAATATAAATACACAAACATGCAGAAACGTAATTAAAACATCATCTGGTACTTATATTTGAAACGATGGTAATTCCACCAACCAGGTGTAGGCCTTCCATGAACCTCCCAGCCTTAGACCACTCTGCTCATCAAGCTCAACAGTGGTCACCCCCAAGTTGGGACTAAGCTCCACCCCAAGGTAAGGAATCCTAGGCTAGGCTGAGGTTACAAGGAAAACACTCGATCACAAGGAAGGAATTCTCTCCCAGGAACCACTCATACTCACTGCCCACAGACTCTCCTTCCCCACATGCCTATTCCACCCCAGGAGTATACACCTTCTCTTTTACCTAGACAGTCCTTCGGCTGCTAACCTCCCTCGCCTTGGGTTTCAACAACAGATGGGACTAGAAGTCTCTGAGCTCTGTGGCAGCTACAGGGTTCCTTCCAGGAGTTCTCTCCTTCCTCTACACACTCTCTCACCTAAAGAGAGTCGCTCATAGGCCAAGCAACCTGTTCTTCCAATTTCCACCACCTCTCTCACCTATAGAGAGTGTTGTACGACTAGACAACAAGCCACATAGGGTCAAACACTACACGTCCACCACAGTCAATGGGAATCCAGACACGAACATCCCAGGGCAGCTATATACAGGTGCAACAACAAAACCAGGCTTAGCAGGGATGGGACACTTCCGTTTTCTCAATCTGAAAAAACAAGATAGACTCACACTATGGATTCTCAGGGATGCATGATGAGTTTTCCATGCGGGGGTTGATTCTGAATCCATGGTTTAGAACAAAGAAGGGGTGTACCCACTTTTCAAAAAAACACATACTTTTTCCCGAAATTAACACAGGCTTCTGGTTCAAGGGATGTACGGTTCAGACAATTGGGTAGAATAAAGGAGGAACCCCCATCATGGCTGAATTCAGTAGTTTTAACTACATGCACTTGGGTTGACACTTGTAACCCATGAAACTACATGCATTCCATCAGCATGCGTTCCTCCCCATTTGGAAGTCACTTTTCATTCCAAAAGAACTTAGAATAAAACATATATTTCACATGGTATTTTTGGAATAATATTAAAATATTATTCCCAAGGACTTAAGCCCCTAGGCTCAACACTTAGCCCCTCTTCCCACCTTCCAGCCCCTAATCCCTTGCCTACTCTATGGAATCTTAGTCCCCTGTCACTCATTCACTATGGTTAAATGCACGCAACGATGTTTATAATTTTATTAATGTTCTGCATAGATACATGTACAAAATCAGGCTCTTGGCCTTCAACACTTAGGCTCTCTGGCCTAATAATCACATAAGCCCACCAACTTATATTAACTTGGTTCACCGGCCTATAAAACATAATTACAATTCATTTCATAAACATGATTTACAATAGGGCTCGGCCTTGGGCACATTACAATCCCCCTCCCTTATTTTTTCACTGTCCTCAGTGCAACTTTCACACAACATCAACAAGATTTCCAAAATCTTCAAAAATATGCCAGTATTACGCTCATATAGTGTCCTCATGCTCCCATGTCATGTCCTCAGGACCATACCAGGTCCACTGGACCTTTACAAGCTCAATAGCTCAATTCTGGAGTTGCTTTATTTTCCTGTCCAATATGCGCACAGGATGCACTTGCAGGACACCTTCTTGTTCCACCTGAACCGTATTCCAATCGATTACATGATTAGCATCAGGTATATATATTTATTAAGTAATGAAATATGAGACACCTTAGGTACAGTCATGGATGTGGTAATGCAAACATATATGCAATGTATATATATGTATATACAAACAAATTTAATAACATTAAAACTATATACAACATACACAACATACAATAAATAGAGAATTGTACTTATCTTTTGAGTGAGAAGACCTTCCACCCTGGAGCAGGGCTATGAC
>ML782046.1:578675-630936 GCA_009831015.1 Picea engelmannii
GGAATTCATTTAGGAATTCCAATTAGTTCGAAAGGAAATTCAACTTTTATTCCCAAAACATGACATTCTATTTCATGATTCATCTTGGCTATTGCCACATTATGAATGCAACCATCCTTGTGATTTTCCATAGGCATCAAACTACATACAATTTTCTTGCAAGACTTCATCTTGCATACTGCCAACAAATTGTCAGTATTTTTTGTACATTATAATTCAACATGTACAACATCTTATGCAATAATCCTAGAATTTCCTGCACCTGGCAATTCAATCAGAATTACCAAACAACTTGACCAAATAGAATGACTCATCATTCTATCCATATGCATGTTCATAATTAACAACAATAAGTTCATTGTTTCAATTTTCTGAACATAAAATTCTATGTAGTCTCTATTCCTGTGACTACCTGGCTTGTAACTTTCCTGTTGTAATGTTTAACAGTTCTTGAAATATTCTCAACTTCAGGGGTTAGCAACATTTCAACCATTAGTATAATTATTTCCATGCAATCATATATATGCATGTACTTACAAAACATATTCAACCATTGCATTTAGTATACAATTCTATCACTCATTATGCATGAGTGCAATTCTCAATGCATTCTTATTTAGTGCACCTTGCATTGAATTACATAATGTTCTCTATATCAATCATGTATCTCACCATCCATGAGTTGGAATTTTGGCCAATGTGTTGCCACATTATCCATACCTTGTCATATTCAACCAGGTCCTAGTCTCATACATGACTAGCTTACTGGCATTTATTCCTACAACGAGTTTTTATCTTTAATTCTTTGTTTATTACCCCATAACCAAATTAACATGACATTCTACTATGTCAATGTGTGCATTCAGGAGATAAAAAGATTTAAATTAATACAGGCCTATAGCCTTTACCACATCCAGTGGTATGCATTCAATCATATAATCATGTGATTTTTTTAACATATCTCTGGCTGAGGAAATTCTTAACAAAATTTCCTTTCAACAATTATGCAAAAAGAGTGATAAAAACTCATACCTGCATGGCTGCCATTAAAAATTATACTACCTAAATATCTGATAGCAATAGAATCTTTCATGATTCTTTTATCAAACTTATAACCAACACTTCAGCTCTGAAATAGACCTTCGACCCTCGGGCCAAGATCCGCATAGGATTGTTCTAAATTCTCCTCGAGCTAAAGTGGCTCCTTTGATTCCCTGTTGGAACCTCCAATGAATCCGATCCACAGGTCCTTCACGAAAACCTGCCCTGCGCAAATTGATGCCAAGTGCGAGCCTCACATTTCCATGTGACCACGACCTTACCTTAGCGCAAGCACCTCTCGCAACTCACGAGTTCATGAGTCGAAGACCCTCGACTCCTCTTTCTATAGACATCGATACCTGAGATGTGATATGGGTATGGCTCCTCCTTGTTAGTGCCTTCCACACATAAATACCAACTAGGGATAAGTGCTAGCACTACTTGCAACTCACGACTTCGCAACTTGGAGTGTTGAGCCCTCGTGCTCCTCCTTTGTGAATCCCTGAGACACGAAAGTCAGTGATGAGTTGACTCCTTTCCAAGCGACGTGTGTCCAACACCTTTCACCCGCTTCCTCTCCACTTGATCTAATGACAACTATTCTCCCTCCTAAGCTTTAGAACTTAATCCTTCCCTTTGGAATATTTTCTAAAGTTTCAAAGGCCTCGACCTTCGCTTCCCCTGCAAGCTCAATTCCTTTGAAGCTTTCTTGTGTTCTAGGAATGTTGTCCCTCCTGAGCTTTGTCGACTGTGAAACCTCAAAGGGTTTCTCAACCTCCTACTCCTCTTTGTTGTTACTTTGTGCACAACAACACTATCCTTCCTGAGCTTCGAAACTTGAACCTCTAAGGGATTCAACCCTTTCCTTCTCCTTCAAATGGAGATTGGTGCCCTCTGGCAACTTCTTTCTCAAGCATGCTTTCCTGAGCCTACAAGGTGTTCAATAACCCTATGAGTGTCTTCCTATGAAACTTCTCCTATCTCAGAACTCGAAAGAGTTTCTTCTGTGCACACTTGCAACAACTTGATGCCCTTCCTGGAAAAGTTCTCCAAAATCCTCAGTGACTCTATCTTCTCATTGAACTCAAAATAGAGTTCTCCTCAATGCATCCTGTGCATTTTCTCAATGTCCTCTTGGCAGAGTCTCACAAAATTATTAGAAATTTTGTCTTCCTTCTCGACACTTCTCCTTCCTATGATCTTAGAATAGAGTTCTTCTGTGCACTCTATGCACTTGCTCAATGCCCTCCTAGCAGAGCTTCCACAGAACCCTCAGTGATTCTGTTTTATTGGTGCTTGCCTCTGCACAGTCTTACCTCCAAGGATTCCTACCGTCCGTTCAGGTTCTCAATGACTTCGTTCCAAACATCTTGGCATCAATTCTTCTGGACTTGACTTCCTGCCTAACTTGAAGGGTTTTGAATATTTCAAAGGCTTCAATGGTGTTTCCTTTACCCTCCGGGTCCATAGAGCACAATTGTCTCTAACATCCACAGTGGCAAGTGGCACACTTAGGAGGGTCCACGTCACCTATGGTGACATCGTCAGGTCCCACCACTCTTTCTTTTATTCTTAACCTACTAACACGTTGTACACATCCATGTTCCCACATCCCTTCCAAGTGAAATCCAATGGTTAGACCTCTCTCAGATCTACGACGTAGATCCTTTCAACATTTCATGATTTTAGGGTTTTGGGTTTTTGGTAACCGGGAGTTCACGATGTAGTGACTCCAAGTCCCTCATCATTTCAATCCCCGAATTCTGAAATGATCCAATGGTTCAAGTTCCTCTCCTATGATCTACAGTGTAGATCATTTAAGGATTTCAGGTCGGTTCTTCCATCTTTGAATATTTTGGGACTTCGAGTTTTCAGGTTTTCAGTAACTGGGGTTTCACAACTTGTGACAATGAGGGATCTTTCCTTTTGGTTTCCTAGATGCTGAAATGCCGACCAGAAGCCACGTGTCCCTCTGATAGACGATCCTCATGATTTCAGGATTTCACGTACCACGATTTCCACACTCCTGTGCAACTCCAAAGGTTTTTAAACCTTGTGCATGTTCTCTAGATCTGATGGTCGTGAGGGTTCTCCTTTCCTCCTGAATAGATCCTAAGGCTCCAACACTTCTGGTGTGGATTTCTCTCTCTCTCTGTGGCCATATACCACACCGGCTGCAGTTTTATAACACCGCTACACCTCCTGAGTTTGGTAACACGGTCAAGTAACTCCTTGACACTCATGAGCATTCAAAGATCTGAAATTGGTCCTCTAGACACAATTTCTCCTCAAACCCTTGGTCCAAAGACCACTCAACTGGCCCAATTAGGCTCAGCGTCGAAACCTTGGCTCTGATACCATTCTATAACACTCTTTCATACTATAATTCTCTGATACCATTCTGTAACACTCTTTCATACTGTAATTCTCTGATACCAAACTGTAATGCCCCCATTTTGGGTCAGGCAGACGCTACTTCATGGAATAACAATCTCATACTTAATTCTATATATAAGACATGCATTTAAGAAAATGAAACACATTTAAACTCAGAGTAAATATAAGAATTACTGCTACTATAAATAATCAATGGCTTTAACATTAATTCATATGCACAGCAGAATACATGATAAATATAAATACACAGACATGCAAAAACGTAATTAAAACATCATTTGGTACTTATCTTTGAAACAGTGGTAATTCCACCAAATAGGTGCAGGCCTTCCATGAACCTCCCAGCCTTAGACCACTCTTCTCATCAAGCTCAGCAGTGGTCACCCCCGAGATGGGACTAAGCTCCACCCCAAGGCAAGGAATCCTAGGCTAGGCTGAGGTTACAGGGAAAACACCTGGTCACAAGGAAGGAATTCTCTCCCAGAAACCACTCATACTCACTTACCACAGACTCTCCTTCCCCACATGCATGTTTCATCCCAGGAGTATACACCTTATCTGTCACCTAGACAGTCCTTCGGTTGTTAACCTCCCTTTCCTTTGGTTTTAGCAGCAGACCGGACCGGAAGTCTCCAAGCTCTGTGGTAGCTACAGGGTTCCTTCCAGGAGTTCTCTCCTTCCTCTGCGCACTCTCTCACTTGGAGAGAGTCGCTCACAGGCCAAGCAACCTGTTCTTCCAAATTCCACCACCTCTCTCACCTAGAGAGAGTGTTGTATGACTGGCCAACAAGCCACATAGGGTCAAACACTACATGCCCACCATGTTCAATGGGAATCCAGACACGAACACCCCAGGGAAGCTACAGATAGGTGCAACATCATAACTAGGCTTAGTAGGGATGGGACACTTCCATTTTCTCAATATGGAAACATAGAATAGACTCACACTTTGGATTCTTAGGGATGCGTGACGAGTTTTCCACGCAGGGGTCGATTCCGACTCCATGGTTTAGAACAAAGAAGGGGTGTACCCACTTTTCAGACAAACACAGACTTTTTCATGAAATTAACACAGGCTTCTGGTTTAGGGGATGTACGGTTCAAACGGTCGGATAGAATGGAGGAGGAACCCCCATCACAACTCAATTCAGTAGTTTTAACTACATGCACTTGGGTTGACACTTGTCACCCATGAAACTACATGCGTTCCATCAGCATGCGTTCCTCCCCATTTGGAAGTCACTTGTCATTCCAAAAGAACTTAGGATAAAACATATATTTCACATGGTATTTTTGGAATAATATTAAAATATTATTCCCAAGGACTTAATACCCTAGGCTCAACACTTATCCCCTTTTCCCACCTTCTAGCCCCTAATCCCTTGCCCACTCTATGGAAGCTTAGTCCCCCATCACTCATTCATCGTGGTCGGTCTGCATGCAATGGTGTTTATAATTTTATTAATGTTCTGCATAGATACATGTACAAAATTAGGCTCTTGGCCTTCAACACTTAGGCTCTCTAGCCTAATAATCACATAATCCCATCAACTTATATTAACTTGTCTCACCAGCCTATAAAACATAATTACAATTCATTTCATCAACATGATTTACAACAGGGCTTGGCCTTGGGGACATTACACATCCTGTCGAAGTTTCGACCAGTAGAAATGTTTCTGTAACATCACCACTGTCTTTTTGACGTCGAAGTATCCTACCACCTGACTGTAGTGGGATTCCCATATTTGCTTCGCTCACTCACTTGATGGAACATAGATATGGCCCAAATGACACAACAACCCATCTTGAAGATGGAAATTATTGACAACTATGTTTGCACCCAACATTTGGTAGGTGGTGGAGAAGTCAGGGTATATCTCATAGAGTTGGGGCCATCCAGATGTCTCATGGCTACAAGATTTTAGCACTGTGGTGAGTTCCTTGACTGACAGTCTATTGAGGCAATCAACGACGCAATTGGTGCTTCCTATTTTATACTTGATTTTGAGGTGGAATTGCTGCAAGTATGTGGACCACTTTTGATGGCAGTCATTTTGCAATTTTCTCTATCTCTACATGAACTGCAGTGGCTTATGATCAGTCTGGATGACTGTCTCGTTCCCGAGAATGTAATGTCTCCACCAGCAGCATGCTTGCACAATGGAGTACATTTCTTTGTCATAAGTAGGGTACTTATGGATAGTATTTGATAGTGTCTCAATATGATAGGCCACGGGGTGGCTGTGCTGAGTGAGAACGACACCCAGAACATAGTCTGAAGCATCTATCTCGATCTCAAAGGGATGTTGTAGGTATAGTAGTGAAATTACTAGGGATGAGCACAAGGTATGCTTCAAATCATCGAACGCTTGTTGTTAGGACAAGATCCACACAAAATTTCATCTTACCACCACCCATATTTATTTGGCTGAGGGCCCATGCAATATGGGAGAAACCCAAAATGAAACTATGATATAAATTGGCAAGGCCCAAGAAGCTTCAAAGATCAGTGAGTGTTGTTGGGGCTGGCCAGTCACGGATGACTTGGATCTTGGCTAGATCCACATGTACGCCATGTTGATCAATGATGTAGCCTAGGTAATGGACCCTGTCCATGATGAAGGAGCATTTTTCCAAGTTGGCGTATAGCTTGTGTTGCCACAGGATATGCAGAACTTGCTGAATATGATGCAAGTGTTTGGCCCAAGTCTTTCTATAAATTAGAATGTCATATAGATACACCACTACAAAAGTATTGGTAAATGGTTGCAGGATATCATCCATCATCCTCATGAAAGTGGCTAGAGCATTTGTCAAACCAAAGGGCATGACCAACCATTCAAAAAGGCCTTCCTTTGACTTGAAGGAGGTCTTCCATACATATGTTTGTTCTATCGGGACCTGGTGGTAGCTAGACTTCAGATCAATCTTACTGAAGTATTTTTCCCCCATGAGTTGATCAAGGAGGTCATCGATTCAGGGAATTGGGTAGCGGTTTCTGACTGTGATTTTATTTAGAGCTTGGTAATCAATACAGAGTTGCCAGGTTCCATCTTTGTTTTGTACCATCATGATTGGGCTCCCGCAAGGTGATGTGCTAGGGTGGATGTGCTCCTTGTGGAGCAGTTCTTGGATTTGTTGCTTGATCTCCTCATTCTCTAACAAAGAGTGATGATAGACTGGCCCATTGGGAAATGGTGTGCTGGGGGTCAGATCGATGGGGTACTTGACCTGACAGTGTAGAGGTACCCCTGTAGGTGAGGAGACGATATCCGAGTATTCTTCCATGACCTTATCTACTTGCTTCTGCTATGTGGAGAGGTTGGTTGTAGAGACCCTAGATGTGGCTGTGATCTTTCACTTATTTTGAGAGCTAATCATGAAGAAGACAGACTTCCCCATTTGAGAGATGACCTTCCTACATTTCTTAGCAGAGATCAAGGAAATAGCACTAGGTGGGACTGCCTCGGGTATCCTGTACAATTTCTTGTTCAAAGTAATAATAACACTATGAGGCCTAGACTCATATAAAACATGATCTTTCTATAAATAAGGTTGTCCCAAAAGAACATCACAAACTTCGAGAGGAGAAACATCACACAATACCTCGTGTTTGAAGGGCTTGATTTCATACGACAGTCAGCACTGTTGGCTGACACGGAGATCGTTTCCTTGGTGGAGCCATCCAATGGTGTAGGGTTGTGGGTGCGACGTTGTTGGTAGGGCCAACCACTTGATGACCTCTGCTGAGATGAGGTTCTTCTAGCTACCTCTATCAACGATGAAGTGAAAAAGGCTTCATTTTACCCACATCTGTGAATGGAAGTGGCGCTCTCCTTCTTCTGGCTCATCTAGTTCACTAGGTTGGAGCTTGGTGGTAGAAATGGTGGCACTGGGTTCCGCATCAATGATCCATCTTCCCCTTTCTGGTTCTGGCTCAAATTCAGAACCCACATCTGATTCAGAGGATTTTACTTCGACCACTAGTGACTTCTTTGAGTAGTAGCCGACAGTGTTATGCCAAGGGCTCTTATGGAGGTCACACCACTTCCTGATATCTTTCTTTGTCTTTTCAGTGTCCTTCTTTGCTTGTGGCTTGGATTGGTTGTCCTGATATTGTCCATATTTTCTCTGTTCTTTTTTCAGTGGGTTGGAGCCACCCTTTCCTAGCTTATGTTGGGAGGGGTTCCCAGGCCCAAATTGTCGCGTCTTTTGTTTAAGATTTTTCTCGATTTTGATGACATATCGGTAGGCCATGCCCAAGGACGAGATATCCAAAAATTCCATTTCAGTTTAGATGTATCTATGTAAAGCACCGCAATACTTGAGAAATATATGTCGCTCTGAATCTTTGATACCCAACTTGGTGCGCAAGGTATGGAAGATATTTGTGAAATCTAGCACTGCTTGGTCTCTTTCTTGCCGCAGTGTGGTCCATTTGGTATACAGGTCTTCATAACTTCCGACAGGGTAGTATTGTTCCTTAATAGCATCCTTGAAGGATTCCCAGGTGGTCGTGAATGAAAATAATGAGTTTTCCTCTGTTTCCTTTTACTCACATAAAGTTTCCCACCAATCTTGGACATGGGGAATGGCTTTGAGGAGCGCAAAAGTAATATTTTCTCTATTTGAAAAGTTATGGATAGAAAAATACCCTTCTAGTAGATTCAACCACTTGTCTACAACATTTGCGTCTATTTGACCTTCAAATATAGGAATATTGAAGTTTATTTGTACCTTGAGGGGGTCGGCTCCTTCGTTCGAAGAAGATGTGTTTCCTATTGATAGTCGCCGAAGGATTTGTGTGAAACTATCCATCATCTCGTTCCTCTGTTGCATGAGGGCTTCCTCAATAAAAAGTTTGAAAGGATCTCCTATCCCATCATATTTATTTTCTCTTTCCATGGGAGGTCACTTGGGCGTGCGAGAGCTTCTGTCCTCAAGAGAAACAAGCTCGAGACCCAACTCTTTGTACTCCAACCTCGTTGGGGACATGCATTAAGATGACAAGGAGCAGACCGCTTTGATACCATTGATCCAGATTTTATGAGAAGAATGAAATGAATACGTATTATTAACAGGTGCTTAACACAAAATAACAAAGATACAGTAAAACTGGTTTTCTATTCAATAAAGAAATAAGATGAAACTGTAAAATGTAGCAGAAACAAGCTTGCTAGAATGGTGGCAGCTTATCTCTGAGAAGAGATGTGACGGTTGCATGCATTCACAAGAAGAAAGTTACAATGAGGCTTTGAATGAATTTTTACAATAAGAAATAATTCCCAAAACACTAGACATCCAAAAACCTAACCCTAGGAGATGAAGCGCCAAGAGTCATGTGGGCCTCGTTTGGGTAAGTTGGTACATCAACTTCCTGGGGGCGTAACTTTTGCATACAATCTACGTTTTAGGCATGTGATAGCCTGTTGGAAAGGTATCATCGATGAGATTAATTTTGGGGGATTAATCATGCCTTCAAATATCATTGAGGAACTCTATCCCGAAAAACCTTCATTTAGGCCCTCAAAATGGCCTCGGAACTTAAAACTGCTAAAAATAGTAAATTGCCAAAAATTGTCAGAAAACTATTTTAAGCTAGTTGGAAAAGGTAGGTAGCCACCTATATCCATTTGGATCATTATAATAACTTCTAATAGAAACTCAGTATGCAAGAATGGTGAAAATGCCAAAAAATTCTATTAATTCCATGACTGATACAACATTTACAAAAGACTGCTTTCGCAGAGAAATTCCAATTTTTGAATGCTTGGATAAAATTATTATATTGATCCTTTTTAGGATTCATTACCCCCTATATATTACAATGATATGGTTAAATTAAACTATCATGAGGATAGAAAGATCCTCAGGATTGCTTTTACTATTTATAAGGCTTACAAAATAGGGAATCGATCTTTCTCAAAATTGCTTTTCACCTCATGTCTTCAACTTTCAACAATATTCATATCTTCGAAATATCCTTAACTATATTGGGTTTGAAAATATGTATCCATTCCTGCAACAAAATCACACAATTCCAACTGAATATTAGAATTTATCTAATATTACTCAATGATATTTCTAGAAGACATTTTAATCATTTCCTATCCTAATTATCCCTAATTAACAGGAAAAGTCAATTAAGATTATATCATAAACCATGAGAATAAGGAGGATATTTGTACCTTTTTCACAACTCAAGACTTGGAATGGAGGAATTTCGGGTGTAGGTTGGACCATTCATTTCCCAATCCAATTGAAAAACCATCAATAGCATGAGAAAACTCATACCTAGGTGAAACGATACGCAATGAAAGAAGGTGGAGCAAACCCGACAACCCCATGACAACAAAAGGATTGAGTATGGTGACAGGAAAAGTGTGGAGGAAGCCAACCAATCTAGACTGAATGTGTTAGTGTCATAAGTCACTCCCTGATTGCAGCAGGAGCAGAGCCTAACGCCCATCAATTTTATGTCACGATTGGTTTATAAGAGGGTGATCAACTGGAAGTAAACTCAATACAATATAGTTTTAACTTAGAATTTAGGACTAAGGCTATGCATGGATAAGTGAGGTCTTAATATAACTTCAGTTAGCAGGTTGCAGTAAGGGTGAGAAGAAGGAAGACATCTGTGAGAAAGTGCAAAGGTCTGTTGTGAGCATCAAGCTTTCAACAGCCTGAAGAGGAAGAATTTAAACACAAGAACATTGAAAGAAATCATGACAATGTTACAATAAAACCTTTATATAACATTGTCACAATGCTTCATGTGACTTAGTCAATCATAAACTCTTTCAACATTAGATGGAAACCAAATGGAATAAGAAGTTGATTGTCATTAGACAAGAAATTTCACATATAGATACATAACCAGGGAAAACCAATGCTTCATTAAAACTATACAACAGGGAGCTTAGCTCTACCAATGATGGATACCAAAATGGAAAAAATGCCTTCATATACTTGGAGCTAGACCCAACAGTAACCTCAAGTTACTACATTGAAGGCATTGTGTCTGCATGTTTACTGGCATACTGTGCATGCAGTCTCTGGACCATTGTGCACTTCGGTCAGAAACCACCGTGTTCCAGAATGGGCCTGCAAGGAGTTGACAAGCTGCCAGTCGTCTCCTGGACTTTGGATTTATGGTGGAAACAATGTCCACCCACCACCAACCATTTCAATAACTATCTCCTTGGGATCAGAAACGACCCCAATCAACTCTGCACCTTTGGGACGTGGAGGTCTTCTCATGCTGCCACCTCGATCTGCTAAATGGCTTCATGGTAATATGTGGAAGAAGATGTGAAGACTGGGGCACCTGATGGGAAGCGATGAATGAGCGATGACTAGGCAAGGGTGATTTGGCATACTAGGTGTGGAAGTGAGACGAGAAGAGGCCAGTGGATGGATGTGGCAGATCTTATGGGGGCCATGAAGATATGGTGGTGGGATGTGATTTGTCGAGGGAGAACATGTCCCCTATGACGGGACGACGTGATAGGGAGAGGGATAGGTGTGGGAAGACAAGAGGGAGTGAAACAAAAAATCATATGCCACGAGGGTGAGTGGAAGGAAAGTGTGTCATAACGAGACAAGGGGGGAAATGAGTGATGTGACTAGTGGATAGGAGGCCTAGTGGAAGACAGGTGGCAAGAGGAGGGGGGGTAGAGCGACACAAGGAGGAGGCTCCATGATAGCAAAGGGGCCCACACTAGAAAAACTCTCATATTCGACCCCTCCCCACCATTAGAGGTAGAACGATGAGGGGCAAGAGGGGGAGGTCCAGAATTGAATCTAGACCAAAGATCTGTGCACACATATTCTGACCTCCCAGATCTGTGTGTTGCATAATCCAGAGCGCTTATGCACCCCCAACTTAGGATAACTGGGTTTTTGACCCATTCTTTGACACTTTTTCACCGAAGGGGAGACTTCATAGGAAAACACCTTACATACAAGATTATGTGCTAACATTAGGCTCCACAGGGGATGGCTTGCTCCCTATGAGATGCCAAGAACTATTTTGCAGATTCAGTGCCTTGTTGTTGGGCTATGGAGTCATTATTAAAAATGAAAAATAATCTAAAAAACAATATTTACAAACACAGAGGAGCCATGCATGGATCAAAAGAAACATTTCTTCAGAAAATGCCCATTCATAGGGCTATTGAAAACTTCCTCACCCTCCAAATCCCTCAACCTGTAGGTATTATTTGAAAACACTTCAACGACCTTGAAGGGCCCAATCTAGAGGACTTCAAACTTTCCATGTTCGCCCTTGTCCTGCTTGGGAGCATCCCATTTTAATACGATATCTCCTAGTTGAAAATCCTCTTTATTGACCCTCCTGTCAAAGCCCCACTTGATCTTTTGCTGATGATTGTGAGCTCTGTTCATTACCTGCTCCCTGGTTTGTTGCACTTCCACCATTTAATGAATTCTTCTGACCATATGATCTGGCTTTGCTTCATAATCTTGAAAGAATTTATCTACAGGTAGAACGAACTGAGTGGGAAAAATAGCTTTTGTCCCATAAACAAGTTGAAAAGGGGAGGTGACCAAGGATTTATTTGTTGTCACTCGGCCAACCCACAGAGTGAATTTGAGTTTTGAGTCCCATGCCTTCTTACTATCTTCCAACAATCTTTTAATGAGCTTAATCAGGATTTTATTGGAAGACTATGCCAGTCCATTTCCTTTTGGATAATAGGGAGTAGAATGAACCAGTGAAATCTCAAACTGCTCATAGAGCCTCACCAGAGACTCAAACTTGAAATATGCAACATTATCAGTGACAATTTTGTTGGGGCATCCAAACCTTGCTATGATATCCTCCAGGAAGATGATGATAACTTTGTGTGAATCACTCCTGTTCAGGATAGCTTCTATCCACTTGGTAAAATAGTTAGTTGTATTCAAGATCCATCTATGCTGGCCACTCGAGGAAGGATGAATCTCTCCAATGAAGTCCAACCCCCATTGTTAAAAGGGTTTTGCAGCTACTACAGCTTTTAGTGGCAGAGATTTGAGTTGTTTCTTTGCTGAGAACCTTTGACAATTGATGTAGGCTCTCACCTCTCTACATACATCAATGAATAAGGTGGTCTAGTAGTACCCAGCCTTGAGAATGTTGTGGGTTGTGGTCTTCCAAAAGTGGTGTCCCCCACAGAGGTTTCTATGGAAATCAAATGTGACTTTCTGGACCTCCTGTGGGTTCAGACACCTCATAAACACCCCTAGAGGGTCTCTCCAGTACAAGACTTTGTCAATAAGGAAATATTTGACTTCTTTAAGCTTTAACGCTCTTTCCTTACTCTTCCCCATTTCATCAGGGGGATTTAATTCTAGTAGAAAATATATGATATCTCTATACTAGGTGCACTTTGCTAGTGGAGGACTATCTTGATGATTTCCATCAGACAATTCAACCTGCTGATTTCCTGAAAAACTATCAATGAATTTAACCCCCAAGGATTTGCAATTTGATTCAGCCAATAGATTGGCTAAGCCCTGCTCTTTAACTAACTTGGTTGGCTTAATCTCCAAGTCAAAATCAAGGATCTTGGCACTCCATTTTCCCCTTCTCCCATCTATGTCAGGTTGTATAAGGATTTCCTTCACAGAGGCTGAAGGAACGTATGAAATTACTTTTGAGTGCAAGACATAGACTTTGAAATCTTTGAGAGATTTCACCAAGGCATAGGCCTGTTTCTCCATGATGTCATACTTGATTTTTGCATCTCTCAATGCCTGGTTGAAAAATGAAATGGGCTTCTCCAACACTTGAATATTTTTGTGCAATAAAACAACTGCCATAGTATCAAAAGAAGCAAACGAAAAAATCAGAAAGTCCTTGGAGTAATCAGGGACGATCAACACAGGTGCCTTAGACAATGCATTTTTAATTTGGTTAAAATATTCTCTAGGATCAATAGTCCATTTTACTTCATTTTCCTTCTGTAGCATAGCGGTGATATGCTTTACTAATTTGACAATGTGTGAAACAAACCTCCTCATAAAATTAATTTTTCCCAGGAAAGACTGGACCTCTTTCTTGGATCTGGGAAGTGACAGGGTCTGAATTGCCTCCACCCTATTGGGATTAAGTCTCACTCCCTATGCTGATACTATATGGCCTAATAGCTTCCCCTCCATAACAAACAAATATTTCTTGGGGTTTAAGGAAAGGTCAAACCTTCTTAATTTCAGGAAAACCTTCCTTAAGTGACAACAATGCTCTTTATCAGATCTAGAGAAGATAGTGATGTCATATAGATAGATCACCACGAACTGATCTTTCTCCCTAATGAAGGCTATGTCCATGGCTCACTAAAATGTTGCTCCTACATTCATTAATCCAAAAGGAATTTTGGCATACATGAATGTGCCCCAAGGAGTGGTGAAGGATGTTTTTTCTCTATCCTCACGCAGGACTGATATCTGATTGTAGCCAAAAAATCCATCAATCATGGATATCCTAGATGCACAAGTTACCCTCTGCAATATGTTCTCTATTGGCATAGGGGGAGCCCTGAGGTTCAACGCTCAAGAGTGCACCAAAAAAACCCTAACTACTGGCCCTTTCGGCAACACCTACAAAGTAGATGAAGTCTCACCCAAGGTAGAGGCAGGGGTGGTTGCAGGACTCAGATATCTACAACCATAGTTGGGACACTGATCTGTGATTATTTGTTTTACAGGGAACTTAGCATAGATCATTCGTCAATATTTAACCTGTATGGTACTTTGCAGATAACACGTAGCATCACGGTGAATACTTATACTAAAGATGGTTCAGTAATTAGCTACATAAATATAGGTTAGGTTCAATAGATCAAGTACTAAGCATCTTTTATATCAGATCTAACATTCATTCATATATCATCAACACAAAGAATAACTAGATCTACTAATCATAGCAAGCACTTAGCCAAAAGGAAACAACACATTAGATTGAAGCACAAAGCACAATACACAAAATTACAGTGGTTCACCCCCACCCTGGGGCTAGTCCACAAAGTCTTCTCTATATTATTGGTCAAGCAATTACAACATAGATCTTTAATGATCCTTACTTTGCACAGGAAAAAAGATCTGCGCAACTCACTAGATCCTTATTCCTTGCACTTCAACACAAAGCTACGACAACTTGCACTTAGATTCTCAATCTCATGCACAGAGCACTTCAATATACATCCAATGACGCAGATCTAGTACTAGCACTAAGCCTTTAGCTATTGATCACATAGATGTACTACTCCCTCTTCTTCTCTATTTACACTGCCTATTTATATATTACAAAATGGGCCTAAGCATGGGTAAACCCACAAGTTGACATCCCTTTTCCGTTACATCAACCCAAAACCATAAAATGGACCCAAAAATAGGTTTTTCTTCCTTAATTTCTGCTTCGCGTTGCGCTCCATCCTTGGCAAGCTGTCGTAGTCCCAAAAATGGTCAACCATGACCAAGTATTCTGCAAAACTTAGTCAAGGGACAACAGGCCCCCAACACTCACATGTGACTTGTCTCGAGTCACTCAGGTCTAATCAATTTCACTTAGAACGCCTTGAGCTTGGCTCGAGTTGCTTCAACCTGCTGCAGTGTGATAGCCTTTTGTTCCATAAATTCCTAGATTACTATGTCATTCAGCGGTCCTTCCAGGTGTTGTTGTGTAGTGATGACAACCTGTTTGAGTTCATCTCCATGGCTTTCAAGTTCATCAAACAGTTGGCATGCCTTCTCTTGGAGTGGTTGCAGTTGCTGAGAGACTTCCATCACTTTACTTTGCAGCATGTGTACTTGTTTTGGGGCTCTTCTTTGTTCTGCGAACCTCTTCATTCTTTTGACTAGGGTCACAAACTTCAGTTGTTCTTGTAGTACATCTGCATACTTCTTTGCTTCTTGGAGTTGTGCCTCCAATGTCTGCAATTCTTAATTCTCTACGAGGGTTTCATAAGTCTGTGCACTTCTAGTTATTATCTTCCTACATTCCAAAGCCAAGGTTTTTAACCGGTTGACTATGCTTTGAGCAGTGGCCTCTCTTAGATCTCTTATCTCTTGGGGTGTCTCAGGTACAATGTGGAGCTCCATATCTATGATGCGTTGTTGGAGTTGTTGGATTCCTTCTTCCAGTTGGGTCACCTATTGTGGAAGACGATATTCCATCTTCACTTCTATAATCGTCACAGAGCGAAGTGCTTTGTGACTCCTTTCCTGTACTTCAAGTTTCTCTTCTAGCAACTACTCCTTTCTCTGCTGTAATTGTGCTTTTTCCTCCTCCCACTTTACTTGTAAGGCAAGTTTCTACTATTTTTCCTTCCTCCATTATTCTCTGTGTGTGCTTTGTTCTTGTGCCAAAGCCTAGGTGGCTTGTGCTATGTCTTCTTGAGCTCATTGAAGGTGAGCTTCAACTTTCTCGGTGATCTGGTGTAACTATGTGGGCTCATCCCCTGTTCCTAATGTTTCTCTTATCAAGGGCACTATAGACACTTCTTGTCTGGGATGTGGTGCCTTCTGCACTTCTTGATTTCTCCTCTGATCCAAATGAATAGCTCCTCCTTCTTTTCTTCTTTTTTTTCTACGAGCTCTAGTGAAACATCATTCAGCGCGAAAATTAAGAAGTCAAAATCATTCGGGGTAAGGGTAGTTTTAAGCGTGGTCTGGGTGGCCTTAGATTTCTTTCAGGATGAGGGATTTTTAATATTCCTTTTCTTGGAGGGATCTTCCTCATCTCTAGGCAGAGTAACCTTTCCTTTGTTCTACTCAACTTCTATGCCCCCTAGTTCTTCATCATCAGCTCCCTTCACAGGTGAGAGTGAAGTAGTCTTTGTGGATGTGTTGTGGATATCTTGAACTTCCACATCCTTCTTAGTCTTACGCGGTCTAGGTGTATCCGGCATAGCTTTAGGGCTATCCACATCGGACATCTCTGCGGGGTCTGCTACAATGAGGAGGTCTTTCAACCATTCCTTGGTAATCTCCTCCAAGTCATCTTCTGTTAGTTTTTAATATGACTGGAGTTGTTGTTTATGTTCATCTGCGCATGCTGTGATATAGGTGAAGTGACAGTCTGTGCTGAATTTCATCAAAGGTCTAAACCTATGAAGTGTGTTGGGTGTGATGCGCGGTGTAGGCTATATGGCATTATTCAATTGAGTGTAGTAAGCATGGAAGATGACATTGGACTGCCACTGCTTGTTCATGTCGCTGGAGTACCACAGCATACAGAACTTTGTGGCCAGTGGTTTGAAGGGTTCGATCTCCGGAAAAGTGGCTTCCTTAGGCAATTCCCAAGCGATGAAAGCAATGAGTATGAGCAACCAACTAAAGTGGAATTCATACCCTTGGTCCTGCGCTTGTCTACAATCAAGCTCTAGCTGATTTATAAGGTACTTTTCCTAGTTCATTTATAGTCCCTCCGCGCACTTCCCTGTGAGGTCAACTACAAATCTGGTCACCTATGTGGGTATGTTCTCATGGACTAACTTCCCTGCAATCAGCTGGAAACCAAAGCACACTGATTCATTCTCAATGGAGGCTACCTTGTAACCTCATGTTCCTTTCTCTAGATTTCCATATGTGTCTTTTATTCATTGGGCGAGAGCATGATCTGCGGTCTTTCCAAGGTAAAATTCCTATGGGTCAGGGCCCTTCATTCTTAGCCCAGTGATCCGATTGCTCAGAATCGGATCCACAGTGATGAGGAGGTACAACCATAGGTATCCTCCATGGTAGAAGGACAACAACAACCTGACGCATGCATTTACTTCCTGATGCCTGCCGAAATGTGGAATATTCATTATGTTGAGGAGGGTTGAGTACGCGAGGTTATGGGTCCATTGTTGTGGGACAATATTGAGGTTCTTTCCTTTTTTAATATTCAAGTACTTGTGCAGGGCTATCATACTATAAACCTTGTGATATCCAAGGTTAAAATCACTAAATTTCATTGTGGTGAGATTCTCCTGGTCAGCATGAACTGCGCGCACCCCTTTCGGGAGGTACGCAGTGACCACAACATAATCAAAGTCTCTAGGTACAGTGTCTCAATTCACTGTGTTGCTTAGTGGTAGGATATATTTAGGCAAGATGCTTGGGATCATTTTCACAATGGCAAAATCATTTTTGAGCTTAGATCATCTTTCCAAAGATGGTCGGGAGGGTCCTACTCGAACAATGGAGGGGGAAGCTGGCAGTTCTCCCAAGGACGATGCCTATACACCTATAGATATTCCGCACTCCGACATGAATCTCTCAGTCATTAAATCTATTAGAACTTCTTCAACAATTTTCTCAGCAGTGCTGAGCTCATCCAAAATACAAACTTGGGTCGGCTATCTCAGGTGCAAAATGGAATTCAAAGACTACAGTGGATAGTAAGGGAACAAGGAAATGATCTTAGGGTTTGGGCTCAAATTCTCAGTTAGAAAAAAGTATTCTTGGTGCGTGGCGTGATGAGTTAAGTAGGCAATCTCAACAATGGTCTTCTTGCAATGGACATGGGGCCTTCATTAACTCTGTTCTATTTGTTATGGTGCTATCCAATGGTCTAGGGGTAACCCATAACTTCTTTTCGATCTGTTCGGGGCAACATTCAAATGGGTATATCGGTTCCAATGGCTATATTGCTTCGTCATGGCGAAGTATTCTATGTTGTTGTTCCAATATCTCAGTGAAGCTCCAATTTTGCAATTCTTCTTGCTGTGAAGTGTCCTCTAAAACCTCTTGTAACCTTACAGTATTAGCCCTTTTTTTTCTTAACTTTCTATCCTTCTTCCCAGTGAGCTTTGTCTGAGTAATTCTTTTACCATTCCGATGCATGCTGTTGAAATTATTTCCTAGGGTTCCTTGATAATACTTCTTCTGTGTCAAAAATAGGTAACTCTATCTTCTGTGGATCCTCAATTGTTCTCTTGGATTTGACATCAGAGTTAAATATTTCCTATTTGTTCTTTTGTTCCTCAATCAAGTGCGCGATCCTTCTGGTCATAAATTCTTTTAACTCTTGCTTCTTTTGTTCCAAAAATTTTTCTTCCTCTTTTCTTTTGGCTTGTTCTCTATCAATCTAAGGTTTTCCTATGAGCATGGTAAACGGGGCGATGTCTTCAAAAAATTTAATAATCTCAAATTATTCCTCTGTCGAAGTTCCATTGACAGTCATAGGCATTCGGATGAGCCTTCCACATAGGTTTACTAGATTTCCTCTGAATAAACTTGTTCCTCCTAGGGTAGGGATCATGGAAGGCTTTCCTATAGCTTCCCAAGTTCTTTTTAGCATAATGTTCACTTGTGTCTCTTCGTCAAGAATACAGTCAATGTCGAAGTCCCCTATTCTTTCTTCGATTTTATCCTTTTATTTTAAGATCTCTGATAACCTAACATATCGGTGATCATTCAAGGTGTCTTTCATCTATAGAAATATCTTTTCTGATTCTTTTTGGGTTTCTACTATGATCTTGGTCTCTTGATCTCCTTCAGGGTTTTCTTGCTCCATATTCATCTTCTCAAGTATAGTAATCATTCTAGGGAAATCCAACACTTCATGGTTGTTGGCCCTTTACCAAGTTTTGAAGAATACTTGGTCATATTTGACCGTTTTTGGGACTGCAACAACTTGCCAAGGATCGAGTGCAACACGAAGCAGAAATTAAGCAAGACCTATTTTTGGGTCCATTTTAGGGTTTTCAGTTGATGTAACGGGAAAGGGATGTTGGACCATGGGTTTACCCATGCTTAGGCCCATTTTGTAATCTATAAATAGGAAATAGAGAAGAAGAGAGAGTAGTACATCTATTTGATGTATAACTAAAGGCTTAGTGCTAGTACTGGATCTGTGTGATCAGATGTATCTTGAAGTTCTCTGTGCATGATATTGAGAAGCTAAGCTAAATGTAAGTTGTCGTATCTTTGTGTTGAAGTGCAAGGAAGAAGGGTCTAGAGAGCTGCAAAGATCTTTTGTCCTATGCGAAGTAAGGATCATTAAAGCTCTGTACTGGAATTGCTTGACCGAGATAATATAAAGAAGACTTCATGGATGTATCCCCAAGGTGGTTTTGAACCATGGTAACTGTGTATTCTTCTTTGTGCTTCAATCTAATGCGTTGTTTCCTTTTGGCTAAGTGATTACTGTGATTAGTAGATCTAGTTATGCTTTGTGTTGTTGACATATGAATGAATCTTAGATCTGATATAAAATATTCTTAATGCTTGACTGGTCTATATTTATGTGGCTAAGTACTGAACCATATTTAGTATAAGTATTCACTGTGTGCTCTATGTTATCTGTGAAGTACCATATGATCTATGCTAAGTGCCTTGTAAAATATATAATCACAGATCAGTGTCCCAGCTATGGTTGCAGATATCTGAGTCCTACAACCACCCCTACCTCTACCTCATGTGAGACTTCATTTGCTTCACAGGTGTTGCCAAAAGTTCCGGTAGTTAGGGTTTTGTTGGTACGCTCTTGAGCGTTGAACCCTGGGTCTGCCCTTGTGCCAACAAATGGTTATGTTTCCAGGACCTGAAACTGTGATTGTTGAGAATTGAGGAAAAAGAAATGTTGTGCAAAATAAATCTTTGTGCATAGATCTATTTCCCTAGTGCACAAATTTTTACTCGACTTGTTCAACTTTGTACCAGGAACAAGGTCAGATTTGAAGAAAGGACGATCAAATATGAAGAAGAGAAGTGAGATCTGAATGCTTTGTGCTCTAATAAAAGTAAAAGTGGAAATTTATGGAAGAAAGAAGTTAAATCTGTAGAAAAGAGGTAAGATCTGTAAACTTTATGCTCTAATAAAGGTAAGAATAGTCAAAAGTTCTTAGATCTGGAATCTTTGTGCTCTGTAGATAAGTGAAATTTGTGTTTCTAAAAGCATGGATCTAGGTATGTTTGATAGAATCTGTCCTAGCTTCAAAACTAGGGCATTAATAGATGAAAGAAAGTTTGATATGAATAGAACTGATAAGTATAATGATAGATATGTTATACCTATGCATCGAAAGAATGTCTGGACTAACAAGTGGATGCAGGATCCTAGACAGAGTTTTTTGCAGGCTAGCTACCATGAACCTGGTGCATAGTACAGAATAAGTTGGGGAACATTTAAACTAAAGAGAGGATTAATCCTCTGTTATAGATGCAGAAGACCGGGACATCTTGCTAAGGAATGCCCTGGGAGAAAACCTAGTTGCCTCTGTTGTAAGTTTGTGGACCATGAAGTTTTGGATTGCCCTAGAATGATTGCTAGACTTGAGAAGCTGAAAATGGAGCAAGCAAACCCTAAAGGAGATCAAGAGACGAAGATCATAGAAGAAACCCAAAATGAATCAAAAAAGATATTGCTACAGATGAAATACACCTTGAATGATCACCGACATGTTAGGTTATCAGAGATCTTCAAATAAAAGGAGAAAAAAAAAGAAAGAATAGGGGACTTCAACATTGACTATATTCTTGACGAAGATACACAAGTGAACATTATGCCAAAAAGAACTTGGGAAGCCATAGGAAATCTTGCCATGATCCCTTCCCTAGGAGGAATTAGTTTATTAAGAGGAAATCTAGTAAACCTATGTGGAAGGCTCGCCTAGATGCCCATGACTATCAATGGAAGTTTGACATAGGAAGACTTTGAGATTATTAAATTTGTTGAACACAGTGCCCTGTTTACCATGCTCATACTAAAACCTTGGATTGATAGAGAACAAGCCAGACGAAAAGAGAAAGAAAAAGTTTTGGAACAGAAGAAGCAAGAGTTAAAAGACTTTATGACCAGAAGGATCGCACACTTGATTGAGGAACATAAGAACATATCGTAGATATTTAATATTAGCAACTCCGATGTCGAAGCTAAGAGAACAATTGAGGATTCTCAGAAGATCGAGTTACCTATTTTTGACACAAAATAAGTATTATCAAGGAACCCTAGGAAAGACTATCAACAATGCGAAATAACTAAGACCACATAAGATAAGTATCAGAATGGTAAAATCATTACTGAGACAGATCTCACTGGGAAGAAGACTAGAATGTTAAGAAAGAAAAGGGATAATACTATAAGGTTACAAGAGGTTCTATAGGACACTTCGCAGCAAGACGAATTGCAGACATTAGGGGCACAGCTCCAGGAAGAAAAGAAGCATGCAAATGTACTACAAGCACAGCTAAAGTCCGTGACCCCAGTCAAAAGAATGAAGAGGTTTGCAGAACAATGCACAACCCAACAACAAGTACACACGTTGAAAAGTAAAGTGATGGAAGTCTCTCAGCGACTGCAACCACTCCAAGAGAAGGCATGCCAACTGCTTCCTGAACTTGAAAGCTAGGGAGATGAACTCGAACAGGTTGTCATCACTACACAACAACGCCTGGAAGGACCTCTCAATGACACAGTAATCTAGGAATTTATGGAGCAAGAGTCTTTCTCACTGCAGCAGGTTGAAGCAGCTCGAGCCAAGCTCAAGGCATTCGAAGCGGAATTGATCAGACCTGAGTGACTTGGGACGAGTCACAGGTGAGTGTTGGGGGCCTGTTGGCCCTTGACCAAGTTTTGAAGAATACTTGGTCATATTTGACCATTTTTGGGACTGCGACAGCTTTCCAAGGACGGAGTGCAACGCAAAGCGAAAATTAAGGAAGTAAGATCTATTTTTGGGTCCATTTTAGGGTTTTGGGTTGATGTAATGGGAAAGGGATGTCAGCCCATGGGTTGATAAATAGGCAATAGAGAAGAAGAGAGAGTAGTACATCTATGTGATGTATAGCTAAAGGCTTAGTTATAGAACTAGATCTGTGTGATCAAATGTATCTTAAAGTGCTTTGTGCATGATATTAAGAAGCTAAGTGCAAGTTATCGTAGCTTTTTGTTAAAGTGAAAGGAATAAGGGTCT
Organism: Picea engelmannii; assembly: GCA_009831015.1. Lineage (NCBI taxonomy): Eukaryota > Viridiplantae > Streptophyta > Pinopsida > Pinales > Pinaceae > Picea > Picea engelmannii. The sequence continues at coordinate 601,022 of ML782046.1, forward strand.
AGCAAGCTACGCAGATCTTCTGTCCTGTGAGAAGTAAGGATCATTAAAGATCTGTGTTGGAATTTATTGACCGAGATAATATAAAGAAGACTTTGTGGACATAGCCCCAGGGTGAGGGTGAACCACGGTAACTATGTGTATTTTTCTTTGTGCTTTAATCTAATGTGTTGCTTCCTTTTGGCTAAGTGCTTGTTTTGATTAGTAGATCTATTTATGCTTTGTGTTGATGACATATGAATGAATGCTAGATTTGATATAAAATATGCTTAGTGCTTGATCTGTTGAACCTAACCTATATTTATGTGGCTAAGTACTGAACCATATTTAGTATAAGTATTCACTGTGATGCTCTGTGTTATCTGCGAAGTACCATATGGGTTAACTATTGATGAATGATCTATGCTAAGTGCCCTATAAAAGACATAATCATAGATTAGTGTCCCAGCTACGGTTGCAGACATCTGAGTCCTGCAACCACCCTTGCCTCTACCTCGGGTGAGAATTCATCTGCTTCGTAGGTGTTTCTGAAAGGGTCGGTAGTTAGGGTTTTGTTGGTGCGCTCTTGAGCATTGAACCTCAGGTCTGCCCCTGTGCCAACAATGGTCCATAGCCTTACAACAGAGGAAACTAGGTTTTCTCCCAGGGAATTCCTTAGCAAGATGTCCCGGTCTTCTGCAGCTATAACAGAGGGTTAATCCTCTCTTTCATTTAAATGTTCTCCAACTTCTTCTATACTTCACACCATGTTCGTGGTAGCTAGCTTGCAAAAAACTCTTTCTAGGATCCTGCATCCACTTGTTAGTCCAGACATTCCTTTGATGCATAGGTATAACATATCTATCATTATACTTATAAGATCTATTCATATCAAACTTTATTTCATCTATTAATGCCCTAGTTTTGAAGTTAGGACATAATCTATCAAACATACCTAGATCCATGCTTTAGAAACAAAAAATTTTACTTATCTACAGAGCACAAAGCTTCTAGATCTAAGAACTTTTGACTATTCTTACCTTTATTAGAGCACAAAGCTTACAGATTTTACCTCTTTTCTACATATCTGGCTTCTTTCTTTAAGAAATTTCCACTTTTACTTTCTTAGTGCACAAAGCATTCAAATATTGCTTCTCTTCTTTGGATATAATCTTCCTTTCTTTAGATCTAACCTTATTCCTGGTACAAAATTGCACAAGTCGAGTAAAAAGCTATGCACTAGGGCAACAGATCTATGCATGGAGCTTTCTTTTGCACAACGCTTCTTTTTCCTCAGTTCCCAGCAATCATAGTTTCAGGTCCCATCAACGGAACCATTCGTTGGCACAGGGGCAGGCCCAAGGTTCAATGCTCAAGAGAACACCAAAAAAACCCTAACTACCGACCCTTTCAGCAGCACCTGCAAAGAAGATGAAGTCTCACCCAAGGTAGAGGCAAGGGTGGTTGCAGGACTCAGATGTTTGCAACTGTAGTTGGGACACTGATCCATGATTATATCTTTTATAGGGAACTTATCATAGATCATTCATCAATATTTAACCCGTATGGTACTTTGCAGATAACAAAGAGCATCGCAGTCAATACTTATACTTAATATGGTTTAGTACTTAGCCACATAAATACAGGTTAGGTTCAACAGATCAAGTACTAAGCATATTTTATATCAGATCTAACATTCATTCATATATCATCAACAAAAAGCATAACTAGATCTACTAATCACAACAAGCACTTAGCCAAAAGGAAACAACACATTAGATCGAAGCACAAATCACAATACACATAGTTACCGTGGTTCACCCCCACCTTGGGGCTACATCCAAAAAGTCTTCTCTATATTATCTTGGTCAAGCAATTACAACACAGATATTTAATGATCCTTACTTCACACAGGATAGAATATATGTGTAGCTCACTTAGGTTGTCAATCTCATGCACAGAGCACTTCAAGATACATCCGATCACGCAAATATAGTACTAGCACTAAGCCTTTAGCTATACATCACATAGATGTACTACCCCCTGTTATTCTCTATTTACATTGCCTATTTATAAATTACAAAATAGGCCTAAGCATGGGTAAACCCACGGGCCAACATCCCTTTCACGTTACATCAACCCAAAATCCTAAAATGGACCCAAAAATAGGTCTTGCTTCCTTAATTTCCGCTTCGCGTTGCACTCCATCCTTGGCAAGCTATCACAGTCCCAAAAACGATCAACTATGACCAAGTATTCTTCAAAATTTGGTCAAGGGTCAACATGCTCCATCTTAGGTAAGGGATAATTTTCCTTTCTTGAGCTCCTGTTCAGGTTCCTAAAATCAACACAAAGTCTGATTTCTCCCGTCTTCTTCCTTACTGGCACCAGATTAGTCGCCCACTCAAAATATCTCAAAGGGACTATGATTTTAGCATCCAACAACTTCTTTACTTATTTCTCCATGACAGGAAGCAACATCGGATTAATTTTTCTTAGCTTCTGTCTGAATGGATTGGCCTCTTCTTTTAGTGGGATCTTATGTTCAATGACAACTGTGTCATATTTCTTGAGGTCTTCATAGGTCCAGGTGAACACATCAAAAACTTCTTTTAATAACTCAACATACTTGGCTCTCTGCCCCGTTGACAGGATTCTTGACAACTTGATGAACTTAGGATCCTTCTCTATGCCAATATTTCATTTAGTTTCATCAACATCCCCATTTTAAACCTCACCCTTCACTGCCACATAATTCCCATCGAACAAGTTTTCTAAAGGAACTAGTCCTTTTGGAATGTGATTGCTAGGAAATGGAATAATATGGTGATTAGACATTTTATTTAAAAATACCTCGGGGTGTTGATCACATTTGGGATCAGGATCCTGATCAATGTGCAATACTCATCAACAGACTCAAGAAATTTTCTAATTTCAATATCATCCTCGAACACCTTCCAATGCCTGATATTGTCTGACACAGATGGCCTATATCTTATCTCAACATCATATTTGATCCTAGGTGGAAGAGGTATTATTGTGCCTCTTTTGTCACCGAAATGAGAAAAACAGAGGTGCTTACAAGATTAGTTGGGTTATCTAAGCAATACAACACTAAAGGAAAGGGTTAGAAGAATAAACATAAAAGACTAAGCTAAGAATTAAACTAGGAAGGGAAAAAAAATTAAACTATTGTGCATAGAGACATAAAAACAAGAAACAAACAAGACTCATGTCACCAATGGAAAGGATTGTATTAGTGAAAAATAAAACACCAAAGAGAAAGTGGACTTTGGGTCCCTTCTTCCTCCAAGGGGGGGCTCTTGGACCCCTAAGATTGAGCTCTTCTTACAACTTGAAAACTTGAAAGAAATGGTGAAAGAATCCCAAGCTAACCTGCTCAAGAGGTAATGTGGATTGACCAAATGGAATGGTGCTAGTATGCTCTTGATGAGAAAAGAGGTTTCCCCAAGAGAATAGCAGCAACATAACCTTGCAAATGAATTCCTTGAAAATGTAGTGCACCCATGGCCTTGTTTTATAGCACCACTTTGAGGTATTGTGCAACCAACTTTTAGTGTGAAAAGTGGTTGTTTAGGTCACCTTTAGGTCTTTGACCAGCCACCCATCCAGATCCAACTGAGATTTGGATGTCAAATCGACTTGGAAATTGAACCATAAGTGGGTGGGAGGCCGACCAACATCATAAATGCATCATTCTCAGGTGTGCACGGCTTTTAGCGTCCATAGTCGTGCATCATGTGCATGTGCACTTTTCCTGCATTTCTTGATGGTGCATGTGCACACGCATCCTGTATAGTCATAGCGCATCCTGATTTTATAATTGGTTGTATAGATTTGGACCTTTTGGAAATGATTTTTTGGTAATTTTGGTCCATGGGTAAACTCATAGCTGTTTGAAGATGCTAGAGTCCTGTAACCATTTGCGGACAAAATTTCAGTGATAACAGATGCCCCCTGATGGATGAGGTTAGGAGCATATGGATAGCCAAAATTAATCAATGTTTCTTCTACTGAGAGTACCGTTGTAAGAAAGAGATAATGAGAGTATCAAGAGTGAGCCATTGGAGGGAGAAGGGAACCTATAGGACCCAACCTTTTGCAAGGTGTAGAAAATAAATTGTGTACAAACGAGGTGGGCATGCCCCATGCTCGTGTCATGTAACTCAAAAAAGGGTGTTGTACAGTAACAGAAACTGTGTGTTGATGTAGACAATTGCAACACCCTTGGGGGTGGTTTTGATAAATGAAGAGGACAATTCTGATGAGGAACAATACTCTCAACAGTATGCAATGACACTTGTAAGAAGTATCACAAATTTTGTGGGCATTGATAGCCCAACAACATTCAGAGGTCTTCGAAAAATATAAAAAATAGCTACAATAGTCACAAAGTAAGACCCATCGTAACATGAGAAAGCGTTGAAGTCGAATGTTATGGGGGTCAACGACAGTAGAGAGAAATGATGGTTCTCCCTGTGTCGTCCAAGAATCCTCATTGTAAGGGTAATGAGAGTCAATATACTGTTGCCCTTCTGGAAACTATGCTAATGTTGACAAAAAGGGAGGCGTGACTCCAAGAAGCAAAGGGCTTCGTGAAATCCACTAGGTGAGGTCAGGAACTGAGGAGGTACATTGACGAAGTCAAGATGCATGGAGACTCAAGACTACCCTTGGTTGGGGATATATGCGAAGTATAAGTGGCCGCAACCGTTCAACTAGGTCGAGTGTCAGGGGGAAAACGAGACGTGGGATAAGTTGTGCTAGAGGCGGGACAAAGTGAACAAAATTAGAGAGCGGAGGTAGGTGGCCTATGAGATACTCAGAGTTTATGGATGATGTCAACAGGAGAAGGTGATAAGGAATGCCCCAACCAAGGGTGAAATGGGTTGCGTTTGCCAAGAAGGTCACCAAAGGTGACGACAAAAAGCTATGTAAAATGATGGAAACAACGGCTTAATTACAAAAATAATTAAAAAATCAGTGGGGATAATAATGCAGATACAGAAACGGGTGCCCCAGTGTAAGATGGTTTGGCTTGAGGATGGCGCAAGTTGGTTTTAAAAAAACAAGTGGAGGGTTGGGGCCCCATAGGTGGGTTTCTGTAGTAGGGAAATGTATGGAGGGAAATCTGAAGATGGGAAAACCGACAGTGGATGAAATGGATGGTAAATGGTGCTACGAGAGTGCAATCAAAATAAAACCATGAGGAAGTGCCCTGGGAGCCCGTTGGGTAGGCTAGCAAAATGAGGAGAAGGAGTATGTGGCTGATTCGTGACATGATGTAAGACTATCGGGACTCCCATCCATAAAGGTTGAAAACAACATGAGTGTCAAAGTGCCAAGGAGGGCTATGAAGGGGACAAATCATGTGGGGGAGAGTGCTACCGGGTGATAGTACCCAAAATGCAATGGAGGTGACAGTACTGTAGAGCCGGATATAGGGACCCCAAAGGCAAATTTCAGAGGGTGTGACTAGAGATGCAATTGAGATTCATAGGGAATGATTGCATGCCAGTGTCGATTATATACCTGAAGGGGTCGCACTGGTGTGTGATGAACAAGTACCTGCACACATGAAAACCAAATACCTGACATGAATAGTATCTGAAGATAATCGAACATATAATCATTTATTTGATAATTTTGAACATGCGCATGCATACCTAAACGGGGTATGGAAAAATGGCTCCTCGGGGGCTAAGGATGAAAAATGGCATGAGCACTATCTTGATGTATATGACGGGGTGTTGATCTCATGGACGAGAGGTCGAGCTAATCAGAGCGCCAGCCCGCCAGGGGCCTGTGAGACCACCACGAGGAGTGTTGCGAGTAGGGGAGAGGTGATGTTGAGAGGATGTTGGGGTGAGGCTCAGTGATGATGATAGAGTGGCCCAGAGATGTCGTTATTATGACCCTGGGGCATGGCCATCACATTCTCCTCCAGCTGAGGCCAGGGGAGAGTTTGATTATTTCCGTCACCAACTAGAGGCGGTTCTACAGGGAGTGCTCGAGAGGATGTGGGTACAGATCCAGGATGAGGGGATCCTGGAGTAGTGTATTGGGCTGCCGGTGGAGTCGCGGACCTTGATCCGTAGAGTAGTTGTAGCTGGAGTTGTGATGACTAGATGGTTGCCTCCAAGACCTGAGGGACCTGGAGCTGGTGGGGTACCTCTGCCAGAGGGAGGACCTGGTGCTGGAGCACTAGAGGTGCCCTGAGGGCTGTTAGATATATAGTTGTGTATTTGATATAGGCTAGTGAGCCCATTTTGTATAGTTGTGACATCCAGTTCTGTATTTGGTAGGGATGAGGTGATTCACATGCCTACGGGCGATGTACTATTTTTGTAAACACTTTATGACATGTGGACCGATATATATATATATATATATATATATATATATATATGGATATACATTTTTGGATCTTTGTGTACATGTGTGATGTGTTTGTTTTTGATGATTTTGGTTTTTGAGGTAGTGGATGATGTCTAATCTATATACTATGACAGAATTCTAATGGTTTATGTGTATGTGAAGATATCTTGATGTGATATATGCCAATCTAGTATAATGTTAGCCATGTTATCTTCTATTTGATTGAATTGTCTTGGGATATGTGTAAATGTAATGGAATCAAAATGTCGAGATAAACGTCTAACTTGCAATTATTTGTGGAAGAGGCAAGGATCACAGACACGGTATACATTGTTGAGCTAGAGGACGACAAGTTGGGAATATAATAAGATGCTAAGGTAAAAAATATGGTGATGATTGGCCTCAACGAGGAGACCAATGACGATGGTGTACTCTGCTTGATTGTTGGTGGCTGATCCTAAACATATGTCGTTGGTGTGGAGCAGGTCATGTGAAGGAGAATAGAGGGCCCAAGCAGCCAAAGTGAGATTCTGTGTCTAGCGGATAGCTCCGTTGGTGTAACCGATGTGGTAGGCTGATGGAGGTGGCATCTGTCAATAACACGAGTGATAGATTAGATGGGAGGTACGGATAAAAGAAGACTAAAAACTCTACAAAATACGTACAAAAAGGAAAAATCCTAGTGTAGTATAGCTATGCTCAGGCGTAAAATTTATTTAAGTACAACCCATTGACGGGTTCCTTGAGAGGATGGCCTTCGGGGGAGGCCAGGATGTATGTGCCTTTAGTGAGGCAATGTTGGATGATGTACGGTCCATGCCACAGGGACTCGAATTTTCCATGGCCAAGGGTATCGTGAGTGATATCGTAAGCGAGGACGAGGTCTCCTTCGTTAAATGAGCGAAGGTTGACATGGCGATCAAAGGTGGCCTTTGATCATTTTTTGGCTGTTTCATTGTTCTTTAATGAAGATCGACGATCTTCATCCAGGGATTCAAATTTCAGCAAACAATGCTCTATTGGGGTAGTATTGTCTCTCTTAATCCCATGTTTATCACAGAATTCCTTGAAATCACTTGACATAAATTATCCTCTATATGATCTTACAACCTTTAATCTGTTTCCTGTTTGATTCTCAGTTAAAGCCTTAAATATTTTAAATTTCTCAAATGCTTCATCTTTTTCTTTGAGAAAAGAAACCCAAGTGGGTTTGGAGTAATCATCAATGATCAGCATGTAGTATTTTTCCTTCCCTATGATTTCCTACCTTGATGGTCCACATTAATCCATTTGAACTAATTGGAGTGGTTTCTCTGTTGAAGTAGAGATCTTTCATTTAAACTGTGTCCTGGTTAGCTTTCCTACTTGGCAGGGTTTACAAACAAAATCTTGTGGCTTTGATATTCTTGGAAGATCTTTTACTGACTCAATATTGTTGAGCTTGATTAAGTGGTCAAATTTTAGATGTCCAATTCTCCTATGCCATAACCAGATTTCATCATTTTTTCTTAGATGTCACTCTTCTCTATCTTCTTTCATCACTTATACATTATTATCTGTCCTTATGGCTTTAGCCACCACTTGTCCTGAGTTTACAGACTTTATCTTACAATAGTTGGAAGTGAAGACCACTTCATGTCCTCTGTCACACATTTGAATTACACTGAGCAAATTATGTTTTAGCCCATCTACAAGAAGAAAATCATGGGCTTTTCCTTTTCCATTACTTAAAATCACAATCCCTTTACCCTTGATTTTACCTGGTTCATCATTTCCAAAGGTCACATTTCCTATTTTTCTTTTACTTATATATAGAAACTTATCCTTGTCTCTAGTCATGTGCTTGGAACATCCATTGTCTATATACAAGGGGCATTTTTGTTTTTGAGATGAAAGTACTAGACCACATTTTTCACTATCTTTCTTTTTACATGTGCTAGCATTTCTAGTTAAGGGTTTTATCCTTGGATCTTCTTTGTAATTCTTCAGATGGAAATTTGCAACTTTGTGGCCAAAGTTATGACAGTTATATAATTCGAGCTCAATGTTCAATAGGTCAAAGTGATTGGTGCATCTTTGTCTACTCATTGGTTGTTTAGTTCTATGTTGTGAAGATTGTTTGTTTATTGATCTCCTAGTTGCATGTCTCTAAACTTAATTTGACAATTTGAAATCTTATGACCAAAATTAGAGCAGTAAAAACAATAACCATGGAAGAAATTTCGGTACCTGAAGGATGGCCTTCTTCTTGGCATTTTTTTCTCCGTCTTCTGATATCTTTGTTTTTTTATCAGGGATCATCTTGTCTTTATTAGCATTTGGTGGCAGAGTACTCACATGGTCTAATTGTCTACTGACTTGGAACTTGACCATGTTTACTGACTCTTTGCTTTTTGGTTGTTCGTTACTTGAACCACTTACATATCCTAAACCATTCTTCAACAAAGTAGATTTTTGTTTGCTCAGAATGTCATTTAGTTCTGTTGAGGCTTTAATGCTTGTAATATTTTGGAGATGCAATGCTTTAAACTTCTCCATCCCTTTTATATTTTTTACTACCTCTTCTTCCAAGGCTTCACATCTTTCCTTCTTTTCTGATAGTTTTTGTTTTAGAATGTCCTCTATTTTATTTGCCTCTTCTAATTCCACTTTTAGTAGGGAAACGTCTTCATCAGGTTTTTTACTATCTTTCTCGAACTGTATCAACAATTGTTTTTATTTTTTCTTTTTAAATCCGAGTCTAGCAATTTCTTCTAGAGCATTGATCAGTTCCCCTTCCAAGTCAACCACAACTTCTTCATCATCAACATCACTTCTTGTGATTTTATTATCATAATCCTCTTTGGCCATAAGCTTAAAGTCATTAATCTTATCTTCACCAGAAGAATGACTATCTGTGTCTCCTGAAGAGTCATCATTGTTTACACATAAACTTTTCTTTTTACCAAATCTCTTGGATTTGTACTTCTCTTCACCTTCAACATTCTGGTTCTTCTGCTTGTGTGGACACTTAGATGCAAAGTGATCTATCTTTCCACAATTAAAACATTTGAAGGTAAACTTTCCTTGGTACTTTCCTGATCCTTTCTTTAGTCTTCTAACAATTCTTGCTTCAACCTCATTAGGCTCAGAATCCCCATTCTTATCTGCTTTAAATGATGCTTCTCTAGAGGTGGGTTTATATTTACCTATCCTGATTTCATAAGCAGTCAGAGTTCCTAGGAGTTGGTCAATATACAGAGTTTTAAGATCATTAAGTTCTTCTAATGCAAAAACGTTTGGATTAAATCTATCGGGCAGAGATCTTAAAATCGTTTGAACTAAAAATGAGTCTTCAATCTTCTCACCAAGGCCCTTCATGGAATTCACAAGCTCCTCAACTCTTAAAAAATATTTAGTAACTATTTCATCCTCATTCATCTTTAGTTGTTCAAATTTCAATCTATGTGTCTGAAGTTTGGCACCTTTTACTTTCTCATCTCCTTCATAACTGCTAATAAGTTTATCCCACATTTCTTTGGGAGATTCAAGTTGCATGACCTTTACAAATTCAGATTCAACAAACCCACTCAAGATAGCATCCATTGCCTTAGTGTTGAAGATGAATTCTAGCTTGTCATCTTTGAAGCTAGTACAACTGGATTTACATAACCAGTCTCTACAACATCCCAAACATCAACACCTAAGGCCATAATGTATGTTCTCATTCTAACCTTCCAAAAGGAAAAAATTGTTCCATCAAACATAGGAGTCTTATTGGTTGAAGTTCCTTCATGGATTTTCATGTTTAAGATTACTGATCTACCTTTAAATAAAAGGAACCTGCTCTGATACCAATTGTTGGAATTACTAAGACAACTGAGAGGGGGGTGGGTGAATCAGTTGTTACTATGCTTAAACAATTTTATGCCTATTAAAATATTATTAACATTATCCAAGTGATCATCAATATTATGCAAGACATGAATATCAGAAATAACAAACATCAATCACACATATGGTATACACAGAGACATATATTTCACGAGGAAACCCTTAAAGGGAGAAAACCTCTTCTTCTTCGAATGATAGGCAGTATTTTAAGTTCTGTACATCATATTTCTTTGAGCACCAACTCAAAATGAGGTTACAACCTCTTCTTTAACAAGCTTCAACTTGTTGAGAGAACCAACTCTCTGGTTTCTCTAGCACTCACTAGAAGGAAGCACCAACTCCCTGAGTGTTCCAACACCAACTAGATGGAAGCACCAACTTCCAGCCACACAGGCACCAACCTGTATAACAAAGAACAATGGTTCTCCCTTGCATCACCCCACCACCCTGGTTTTTCTGGCTACAACCAGATGGAATCTACAAATCCCTATGTTCAAGCATCCACTTGAAACTTTGAGGACAACAGTCTTCCCTAGCACCACCCTACCACCCTGAAATATAAATCTTTTCTTTCTTAAATTTATTACAGTGAAACAATATTTATCAATGGCTTACCACTCTCATCACTGTTCTACTACACTGCTCTTCTCTGATGCATCAGTGTCTTGTTGTTGCTCGCATCTTCTTGTGCACACCCTGTTCAGCTTCTTGTCAGCCTTTCATGCTTTGTGCTACCTCTTCATTCTTTTCACTACATCTATAATATTTCCTTCATATCATACCCTTCATCACATGCTACACACATGCAAAAGCATACGAACTTCTTTGTTCCACATCAGTTTCTCACGCCAAGTGCTCTACGTGATCATCATTCCAACTCTTCATCTTCTATGGTGGTTATGTTGTAATTGTTCATCATCAGTGCTCATTGTCCAAATATTATTTGTCTTCTCTGGCATTTATCCTAAAGTTATTTGGCTTCTCTGTCATTTGCAATTCTTTGTCTTCTCTAGTAGTTACATTCAGTCATTTTTCTAGCTTCTTTGGCTTCTAAGCCCCTTCCTTCACGTGACCACTGGCGGTGACCATACACCTATTCAAAAAGTGCTTCATGATCTTGGTATAGCGAGCGTTGGGTCCCCTTTTTTTTTTATATGACCTTGGTATATGAACTTCATGTGACCACTCATTTGTGGGCACGTCCATAGGCAGTTTGAGGGAAAACACTTTTCACCCCGCAATTCACTACATAGCTCCACATATGCCTTTGGTGATACCATGGTTTTGATTGCGGCCCTCTCATGAAAGAATAAGATCCAAGCATTTTATAACCCCACAATGCGACGGCACCATCAATCTCATGATCTTGATGGTGCTCCTGAACGGACGATTCAGGTTTGATCTTTCATGATCTGCGGATCAGATCCAACCTCCCTAAATCAATGGATATGATTTATTTCGTGATCTGGGCTTCGTGAGTTTCAAATATCAAACCGTGCTTTCTTCCATATGCCAATCTTCTGGAGTCGATTATCCATGGACACCTATTCTTCTCCATCAACGACTTTGCATCCACTCTGAAATTTTGAACTTTCAACCAGATCAACGATTATGCATCCCCTTTCTTGATCAATGGTCGAGTTCTCCTCCGGGTCTCCAGACTTATGAAATCTCAAATCTTAAACTTATTCTCTAGATTAGATGGCCCAGAGTCACTTCATTCGATCCAATGGTTGAGGTATTCTTCAGATGATCTAATGAATGAGATTTAATTCAGACAATCTGACGGTCGAAAATGTATTTCGGCTTGTCGTCTCTCTAGACTTTGGAGATTTCAAATCTCAAACTAGTGCTCCGGATCAGATGACCCAGATGCACTTTGGATGATCTGACACTTGAGATATTATTCAGATGATATGATGAATGAGATTTACTTCGGATGATCCGACGATAGAGAATGTATTTCGGCTCTCTGGCTCTCCGGACTTTGGAGATTTCAAATCTCAAAATGAAACTCTTGAAGTTATTTCTTCAGAGCTTAACCTCCTCACATCTTTAGACCCAAAACTAATGTTGTTCGTTGATCATGATCTTAGATCGACAGCTCTATTTGTATGTGATGTATCTTTTCCTTGGTTTAGATCCAACGACCCTCCAACATTGATTATACTATCCTTCCATTTTAGAAATATCCGACGACTGACGGAAATTCGCATAGTTAAGATCTCATATCTTTTATCGTGCTTATCCTATCCTCCGACTTAATTTGATCTGATGGTTGACGGGTATTCGGATAATAGAATTCTCAATTGTTTGGCCCTGCTTATCCTATCCTTCAAATTAAAGTGATCCAACGGTCATGAAGACTCTCAAAGAAGATCCATGATCAAGGATGATTGTGGAACAACAACTTGCGAGTGATTTAATTTGTCACCCAAGCTCCGAAATTTGAGGTTGTGGATTTGTTGGCGAGTCAACCACAATCGTCGATATTTGAATCTATAATATCTGATAGTCCTGACTAATTATGGGATTGGAAATAGAATGATATTTAATTCTCCTTTTGATCTCCACAATCTATCCCTACCTTTGATCTAGCGGTTGCACATCTGATGGTCATGACTTAATTTGACTTAATATGATCGTTTGTTAGATCAACCACAATCGTCAATATTTTTGTTTATGAGATCTGACGATCTAGACCGATTGCGGAATTAGAACTAGCGATTTGTTTGATTCTACTTTCTCTCTCCACAATTCATCCCTGTCATTGATCTGACTTGCAGATCCAATGGTCACGATCCTCCTCCTCAGCTGCCTTGATATCTGCATAATGTTCACTCTTCCTCCTGAGATTATGCTTTTCATGTTTTCCATCGTCATTGTTGTTCTTGCCATCAATGACAAGCACACTCTTCCTGTAAAACATGCCAACACCTTTGTCATCATTTATCCATTTAATTGTCAACTCAAAGTGGGGTGTATGTGTTGCCAACTCACTAGGAGAGTTCACAACGTACTTTAAGTACATCATGCTTTCATTTTTCATCATTGAAAATTAAAGAACCATGCCAAAATAGATTTAATTATTTTCAACACCCTCTTTAATAAATTTTCACGGATCGTGTCATTGCATATCCTAACAGTCTCCTCGAAGTATGCAATTCTTGTTTGAATCAGGTGCTAAGAAATGGTAGACATGCATTGTGGACTGGTGTTGTGGACTGGCTAAAGAGGAGGGTTGGAGGTTGGACAACTTGCAAACATCCTTGTTCAATTTAAAATACATCAACATCAATCCTAGTTCCATCGAGTACTCCATGAGATTTTTCATCCTGTTTGAGGATTGAGAAAGGAGTTTTGGCTGATTTTCATTTTGGTGTTGTGAACTGTCCCATTATTTTATTCACAGTTTTCAATTTTCCTCCATGATTTTTTGAAACCTTCTCATGAGACCAGATCACTTTAATTACTGCATCCATCTTTTCCATCACTTAGAATTCACCTTCTCCACTGATTTTCCCCAGTGCTACGAACCCTTTGTTCTAGGCACTGCGAACCCTTTGTTCCAGCGTTATTAAAACCCATATTCTGCATCTTTTAAGAGCTCAACTTTTAAAGAGTAAATATGCACTCCTCTTAAACTTGAAACAGGTGGTTGATAAGCTATTGAACCATGTTTAAATATTGAATGCGTTCTCATGTTTATTAACTAATATTTTCATTGATGATTAAACCATGTTTAAACTGAGAATTCGCTTTCACTTCCCTTTTATTACAAATCCTAGTTACCATTCCTTACTGTTTCTAATTGAAAGGGTGTCTCCTCCTATACCTCTTGTGTATAGGATAAAGTCCATAAAACTTTTTTTAACACTAGGCTATTGAAAACAATTTTGTTATCAAATACCCTAATCTCTTGTTTTCCTTCTTTTCCACATATAGCTTCCATTAAAACTCACAGAAAATAGGAAAATCAACAGCATAAGAAGACTCATAAGGAAGGTTAAATTGTAAGGACAAATCCCTATGACATGAAACTGTTTTATTATGAAACTTTGATCAGAGAAGCCTTTCAGAGAGTAGGTTGCATCAATTTCTGTCAAAAGATGATGAGGGGGCATCCAGAGGTAACCAGATAATTTGCACTCAAATTCAATGGGACCAAAACTAAAGTGGGGATGTTAGAATTTGAAGTTTCATAACTGTCCATCTCTATTGCAACAAATATACCAGACACTGGAGAAAATTGGTTCAAGGCAATGCCACTAAATGCTTCATTTTCCAAGGAATTCCTTAAGTCAGAGTGCTAGGGAGATAATTTTTCCAAAGGGGTACCTAGAAGCCACATTCTTCAAGGTTTTGATAATATTCTAAAGGTTATTCAAAGGTATTTTACTTGTGAGGGAAGATTTAACATGGTATATCAATATGACATCAAATTGTTATTACACTTCACAAGGAAAGAAGCAACGAATCTTCATTTTTACCTCTTTATAAGCATTAGTAAGATGGTTGATAGAGTTAAATCCAAATCTAAGAAAGTAGACACAAGTGTATTTCACTCTATCCAAATTAAAATTTTGGTGATGGAAGAGTTGAGAAATACAAACATTGATTGGGAAACATTCCTCATCGCATCACACTTTCAGCTGAATGTTTCCCCCACTCGACAGTATAAGATACAAATCCCTAATCATGTGGAGACGATTGTTTGTTTAGAGGTTAGCAAGAAGAAAATGGGTTCTATGACTGATATATATTATAGAGAAAAAAATGAAACAGAAGCAGGAGGGCCTTCACAACCTTCACTGAAGGGAGCTTCTCCCATTACATATCCCACTCCTATGGAGGTTCCTTCAAGTAAATCCACAGGTCTGAGAGGAAGAAAACTTGTTTTTCATTCACCCATTTCTACAGACAAGGTTAAGCCTAAGAGGACTTTTACTAGAGAAGCAACCAAGAAAATTGTTTCTGTGAAGGATGATGTAGTAGAAATTTCATCCCATAGGAAAGGTAAATCCAAAGCTTTCGAGAATCCCATTTAAATTGTTGATATCACTACTTCTCAAGATGAAATCAATCCCACCTTTAAGAGGCTAAATATGTAGCTCAATGAAGTAAGAGGTAAATTTGATAGGTTTGAAAAGTAATACTTGAGTGCCAGGAGGACATTTAAGGAAGTGTTGGATATTCATCATAAGATCATTGACAAGGAAATTTTTTTGGCTAAAATATTTCTACCCCTCCATAGGCATCTCATAAATATCTATAGAAAAAACAAATCTCATCAAGCTCATATTGGAAATCTAAAGGAAAAAATACATCCTTTTAAAGAAGTGTTGGCTAAGAGAAATATGGACATGTTGGATAAGGTTACTACTAGGAGGAGCTCCAGAGTTAAAAAATGAAGATGTTGAACCTCCATAACTAGTATCAGTTGTGGTCAAGTTTCCTGGGTATGAATTTTTACAACTTTTTTAGGATGGCTATGTTTTTAAACAATGATTAGATACTGGGATGTTTTCTTCTAGTCATGTACCAATATTATAAGTTGTTACAACATTTTGGAACATCATCAATCTTTATGAACATGTCGCAAACGTTGCAAAGATTAGCATGAAATTTAACATCATGTTTTCTTTTTGTTGTACACTTGTAGCCACACCATCTTTAGGCACAGGGATCCTACGCTAGAGTTTTTATTTGAATTGTAAATTTTTCAATGACAGACTAGGATATAAGATAAAAATTGTAAGACTGAAGGGGGTTAGAATGGTTTGAGAGAGAGCACTCATATTTTTGATATTGTCTATGTAGTAGAGAGTACTACTTTTTGTATGTACTACACCTAAGACACTTTGGATAATAGAAATCAGTCTAGTTCCTTATCATCTCATTGTTGTCTAATTATGATTATAGTCTATTGAATGATTCATTTGGTTGGATTGTATCTTTGTTGTAATGAAGGATCAGTTGTGATACCATTTATAATTATATCAGAGTTTTCTCTTTGATTATGAGAAGTTCTTATTTCATAGGGTTTTCTTCATATGTTTTTTAATACTACATGATGCAGATGATATGCATATTACATTTGTCTCATTCAGTCTTCTACCTACTCACCTTATTTTTTAAATCCCGATCCAAGTTACTCAAAGCCTTGTTTGCTGGTACATATTGTATGGAGTAAGTTGTGATTGACATTCTTTTTCTGATTTTTTCATCCATTTGACATCTTATCATAAGCACTTACCTTTTGTATTCTGATGGGTACTGGGCTTTCACTTACATCAGTCTAAGTGTGGCTCTTAGTACTAACATTTTTGGTTTCGTTGTCAGGGAATGGATTGAATACACATATATGGGTTGTACGAAAAGAAAAATTACTAATTTTTATGGTGCACATTAATCAGTAAGAAAAAGAATGTAGATTGAACCTGGCGACTCCAAAGTTCAATTATGGTTCCCAAAGGTAGACATACAAGGTTGAATCCACATAAGGTTTTACAGAGAAGCACAACTAGCTTATATTATTAGTGATGAAATTAATCCCACAAACCATCTTGTTTATGTTGTTGACACTGATTTGGGATCTATCATTCTACAGCTCATGGATCTTCCTCAGCCACCTCTGGAAATAAGAAAGCCATCACCAACAACATGTGAAATAGTCAAACAAGGTTCTCAAACTTGGAAAATAAATTTGATGGGGCATATTCTAAAGATAGCACTGGTGTTGGAGTTATTTTCATTTACCCCTCTCAAGAATTCATAACTTTGTCTTTCAATTTAGAATTTGAAACCACAAAAAACATTGCAGAGTATGAGACCCTAGTTTTGGGGCTGAGGGCTGCTAAATATATGAAAATTGAAGAGTTATCAGTTTTTGGAGATGCAGAGTTAATTGTACATTAGGTAATAAATATATATCAAGAAAAACATCCTAGGTTGAGGACTTACAGGAATGAGGTATGGGATCTTATTGACAATTTCTTTCTATCTTTTAACATATCATTTGTTCCTAGAGAAGAGAGTACATTGGTTGATTCCCTAGATGATTTTTCTAGTAACTTTAAAGTCTCACTACCTCCTAAGCTCAAGTATGATGTTGAAGTAAAGTATAGGCCTTCTATACCTAACAATGTCAAACATTGGAAGGTTTTTGATGCACAACCCCCCCTTCCCTCTTGGGTATTCTACGACCTCTCGGTCTTGGATCTTCAACTCCTAAACTGAATTATCTCTTCGGGGCTTCAAAAGACCCTGGACAATTAATTAACACACAGTTCCCCTTGATGTCACCTGCAAGTTAGAAATAGTTGCAAACCCTCTCTCTAGTGCTTGGAAACACTTATTAATGAGTAATATTTCACACTATACTCTTTCTCCTCTATGAACATGAGCTATAACCTTGGGCCAATCCCTTTGCCACTTTAGACTCCAGAGATATTACAACTTCCTCCTCTAGTTCCTCTTGGAGCACCTTTCTTCAAATCCACAGGTCTCTGCCACGTGTATTCCTGGATCTGTTGGTCCAACTATACTTCAGGTTTTTCTACTTCAACAAACTTCACTTACTCCACGTTTACTTCCTTCGTGCCTTGAACTCCTGGATTCTCTAATCTATTTCCACGCATCTCCTCACAGCCAAAGGTTAAGATTTGCCTCGCAACTTCGACGATCACACCTTTCAATACTTTGAAATGTCCCAAACTCTGAAATGTTGAAACACCTCTCGGTCAAATTCCATGCAACTCTTCCCTAGATCTAACAGTCTTGGACAATCCTAGTCACTCCCGGATGGATCTCAATTTACTGTTTTTTGGAAACCTCAAGGGACTCCTTCCTTTGAATATTTCTTTTCATTCTTCCTCCCAAGCTTTCGTCCACTCTAATGACACATGTAAACTTGCACTTGAATCTCCTCTAATTCTTAAACTTATGGCGTGCCCTCCTGGAAACCCAATTCTATTCCTCTTGATATTTTGAACTTGGAATAACTACACACCTCTGCACAGTCTTTGCACTCAATTGAGCCTTCAGGTGGCTTCAGACTTTCAACACTTTGTCTAAATGTTGGCCTGGTGCAATCCTTGCACATGTCTTCTCTTGAATCCTGAGATCTTTCAGGTTCACTGATGCACTCCTTGCATCCTCTCAATGCACACTTGCAAATCTCCTTTCCCTATAGTGTTCCACAACTCTGGTTCCTTCAACCTCTCCCAACACTTCAAAAGGTGTTGGTTTTGTGCACTCTTGCACCTTCTTGAAGCACTCCTTGCTAAGCCTTTCCTTCAAAGTGTTCAACAACTATGAAGTATCTCTCCTTCGACATATTTCCAAAGTGTTCAGTAACTCTGGGGTGTATTCTCCTTGACACTTCTCTTCTCTTTGAACTTGAAGAAGAGTTCTCTTGGGCACACTTGCACCTACTCAATGCTCACCTGGTAGAGCTCTACAGAATCTTCAAAAGTTTTGTTATATGTTTCTCCTATGCATAATATCTCCTCCAAGGTGTTTAGTAACCTTGAGGCTCCTCTCTGAGTCTATAAACTATTTTAGTGTTCCCTCCTGGCATGTTTTCCTCTAAACGCGAAGCAAATTTCAAATAAGCACTCCTTGCGTTGGCTCACAGAGTTTCCAAGACTCTATTGTGCACTCCTTTCACTAGCCTAAAGAACCCAAAAATAATCCAACAAACTCACAGACATAGAATTCTATCCATCCCTGCAGATGTAAACCTATCACAAACACATCTACAACATATGCACACATAAACACATAGATAAAATTCATTAAACACAGGGAGACATACACATAATCATATCTAGGAAAAGCTACTATATTTTTATTAACATGAATGTTTTTTTACAATGGGTGTAGGCTCAAACTGCAACTGAGTCTTGACTCTCTCCTCTCCTTGGCTTACAATGAATTTTATCTCAAACTTCAGTAGCCTCTACTAGGAATATGTTACAAATATTTATACAAGAGGGGCTCATCGAGCTTTCCCTCCAAGCTACACTAGTGGTGTCTAATCACCATTTATAACTCCTATCTACTGAGGCAGATTACATTGAATGAACATAAACACTTCAGATATGAGGTGATGCTCAATATATGTACAACTCAAGCCTAATAAAGGAGACTTCATCTACTACCTGTACAAAGGCATCAACTTGGCTCTTCCAGCCTTACAACATTTAATATGATTCAATTACATTTAAAATTTAAATTTGAGGGAAAAATGAGAGGACTACACCTCTCCCCTCCTTGAATGTGCTTTGATGTGCTGGAATGTTGGTGCATTGTTGAGGTGGAGCAATGCCCCGACATCAATTTTTGAAGATGATATTGAAACAAAAATATTTCTGGAAACAATAGAGGATTTGTTTTCTCTTCACATTGATCAAGACCCAGATGATCAAAGAAATCCTCATGTTGATAAATTCCTGAACAAGATTTCAGAATACAATATTGTCCAGTTTCCTAGAAACCATATTCCCAAGGGATTGATTCCTTTGGAGAGATTATTTGATAGTAATGATGTGGCTGTAAAAGTGAGAGGTTCAAATGAATATGTTGATTTTACAAAGTGCAATCTAGGTACTGATGAAAATCCCAAGTATATCAAGATGTCTAATAGTCTGTCAGAAAAACAAAGAGATGAGTATATCAAATTGTTAAAGGAATTTTCGGATGTCTTTGTTTGGAAGTATGATTATTTTCAAACTTATGATACAATGATTATTGAGCACAAAATACATTTGAAGTATGATACCAAACCATTTATACAGAAACTAAGGAAGATCAATCCTATGATGTTTCCCATCATGGAGAAGGAGGTCAAAAATTTTCTTGATGCTCAGATCATCATACCTTTGAGGTATTCTGAGTGGATAGCTAATATTGTCCCTGTTAGGAAAAATAATGGATAAATCAAGCTTTGTTTTGATTTAATAAATTTAATCAGGTGTTTTAGGAAAGATATATACCCCTTGCCTAAGATGGAGCATATTTTGCAAACGGTGATAGTCTCAACTAGGATGTCCATGATTGATGGATTTCTAGGCTACAATCAGATTTGTGTTTTTCCTGAAGACAGAGAAAAGACAACATTCACCACTCCTTGGGGTGCATTCATGTATTCCAAGATGCCCTTTCATCTCATGAATGTAGGGGAAACCTTTCATCGTGCAATGGATATTACTTTTGTTGGAGAAAAATATACGTTTGTGGTGATATACTTGGATGACATCACAGTATTTTCAAAATATGATCAAGAGAATTATCAACATTTGGAGAAGGTATTCCAAAAATGCAGAACGTTTGGATTGTCACTTAATCCCAAGAAGTCCCTCTTTTTTAGGAAGGAAGGTAAGTTGTTGGGACATATTGTCTCATTTGAAGGGGTAAAAATTGACCCAAGTAGAGTAGAGGCCATCAAGACTTTGTCTCTCCCTAGGTATGAGAAATAGATCTAGTCCTTCTCGGGTAAGGTAAACTTCTTGAGAAGATTCATTTCCAATTTTTTTGAGTTAGTTAAGTTTATCAAATCCATGCTGATAAAGGGGAATGAGGTAAAATGGACACTTGAAGATAGGAATTATTTTGATCAAATTAATCAAGCATTGTCTGAGGCACCTGTTCTTATAAACCCTGATTATTCAAAAGAATTTATGATATTTTATTTTTCCTCAAATGATACATTAGTTGTTGTCCTCCTTCAGAAAAAATTAGATGGAATGGAGTAACCTATTTCTTTTTTCAGTGGGTCTTTGAGAGATTTTGATGTGAGATGTGACATCATGGAGAAGCAGGATTATGCTTTGGTCAAATCCATCAAATATTTCAGAGTATATCTCCTGCATTCCATAATTATTTCTTATGTTCCTTCAAGCTCTGTTAAATCAATTCTAATTTAGCATGGCATATATGGAAATAGGAGTAAGTGGATTGCCAAAATTCTAGAGTTTGATCTTGAGATGAAACATACCAAACTGGTGAAAGGATAAAGTTTATCCATATTGTTAGCTGAATCAAATTGTAAGGAACTTGGGGTTAATTTCATGAATGAAGATTATGTATATCAACATAATGATATTTCTAGCAACAACTCACATATTAGCCTAAAATTGACACAGTGTAGTTGGTACAAGGACCTCATAGATTTCTTGCAGACTTTGTAGCCTCCTATTGGACTTGAGAAGACTAAGATGAGGGTTTTAAAACTCAAAGCAGTCAGATATTGCATTGTTGATCATGTTTTGTATTGGAAGGATCATGTAGGGGTTATTTTAATATGCTTGGACCCAAAAGAATCAAATCAAATTATGACTGATTTTCATGATAGCCTATATGGAGGTCATAATTTATGGAGGGCTACAACATATAAAATACTCATGGTTGGGTACTTTAGGCCTATTTTATTCACTTATGTGTGTTCAAAGATCAGGGCCTGTGATAAATGTCAGAAATTCTCAGGCAAGCAACAACTAAAATATTTTCCTCTTAAGCCCATAGTAGTATATGGTCCTTTCTAGAAACGGGGATTATATTTCATTGGAGAAATCCATCCAGCTTCAACTTTCCAACATCATTGGATCTTGACTACCACTCATTATTTCACCAAGTGGATAGAATTCATTCCCAGAAGAAATTCAACACATAATGTAGTCATTGGCTTCCTGGAAGAAATTTTGTCAAGGTTTGGTTGTCCTAACAAGATTGTGACTGATAATGCTGCAGCTTTCAAATCTGAACCTCTGGTCAAGTTTTGTGAAAATTTTGGGATTCAACTTATTCACTATACTCAATACTACCCTCAAGGTAATGGGTTAGAATAATCCTCCAACAAAATCCTAGTGAAGATCATCAGAAAGTTGTTGGAGGATAACAAAAATTCTTGGGATTCAAAGTTGAAATTTTCTCTATGAGAAGATAGAGTAACTACTAAGATATCAATTGGCACTACTCCATTTCAGTTGGTCTATGGAACTGAGGTTATTTTCCCTGCTCAAATAGCATTACCTGTGGAAATTTTTATTCAAGAAAAACAAGGAAAACCAGATGATATGATCAGGAGGATGCATCAGCCTGTGGAAGTATAAAAAACCATGGATCAACTCTTTGATAAATCACAAAGCCATCAGCAGAAAATTAAAGAAGCTTTTGACAAGAAGGTGACGAAGGAATATTTCTAGCTGGGAAACCTAGTGCTCAAATGGGATGCGCAAAGGAAAGACAAGGGTAAACATGGTAAATTTGAAGCCTTGTGGTTTGGTCCTTTCAATATTTCTAAAGTTTTACAAAATAACACTTTTAAATTGTAGCGCTTGGATGATATTGAATTTTCTGGTGGCCCAGTCAATGGGAATTTTCTGAAGAAATACTTTTCCTAAAGGCATGAGTGGCTTCCTTTCATTGTAAATATCAGTCTTTAGTTAGTTTTATTTACTTTCAATAATGACCCCATATCTCTTGGATAAGACATTGGAACTGCATGTTCTTGGTAGCTTACAGGGAGCTTGCCATCCCCGTGGAGCCAAATGTTAACACATAGAATTGTAAGGGTGAAAAAATCATTTCAGTTATGTTTTTTGAGTGATATATTTACATAAGTAATAGGTTTTCATGTCTTATTGTTATAGTTATCACTTAAATTTTGATTTGAATACGATAAAGTTAGTTTATCCCTAGTATAGAGTCTTAGGGTTATGTATTTTTGTAATGATGACAAGGTGGATAAACCCTCATGAGTCACAGCTTTGAATTTTTAATCATCACCTTGATATTTCACACCTCCATGTTATACAAAAGATTCCCTTTGTCATCATTTATCTATTTAAGTGTCAAGTCAGAGTCGGGTGTATGCGCTACCAACTCACGAGGAGAGTTCACAACATGCTCTAAGTACATCATTCTTTCATTTTTCATCATTTCAAATTAAAGAACCATGACAGAAGAGATTTCACTATTATTAGCACCCTCAAAAAAAAATTCATCGGTCATGTCATTGGATATCCTAACAGTCTCATCGAAGTATGCAATTCGGGTTTGAATCAGACACTATGAACTGGAGTTGTGGACTGAATGAAGAGGAGGGTTCAACATCCCTATGCCAATTAAAAGACATCAACATCAAGCCCAGGTCCACCAGATACTCCATGAGAGTTTACATCATGTTTGAGGGTTGATAAAGGAGTTTTGGTTGGTTTTCATTTTGGCACTATGAACTGTCCAATTCTTTTATTCACAGTTTTTTAATTTTCCTCCATGATGTTTTGAACCCTTCTCACCAGACCAGATAGATTTTATGACCTCATCCATCTTTCTCATCGCTCATAATTCACCTACTCCATTAATTTTCCCCAGCTCTATGAACCCTCTATTCTAGGCGCTGCGAACTGTGCATTCTGAACTGTGCATTGAGAACAGGGCGTTGCAAAGCCTATGTTCCACTGTTATTAAAATCCATCTTCTACATATTTTACGGGCTCAATTTTTAAAGAGTAAATATGCACCCCTCTTAAACTTGAAATAGGTTTAAATATTGAATGCATTCTCATGTTGATTAACCAATATATGCATTAATGAGTAAAGCCTGTTTAAACTAAGAATTCACTTTCACTTCCCATTTATTACAACTCCCAGTTGCCATTTCTTATTGTTTCTGATTGAAAGGGTGTCTCCTCTTATACCTCTTGTGTATAGTATAAAGTCCATAAAACTTTGTTTAACGCCATCCTATTGAAAACAGTTTTATTATCAAATAGCCTAATCTCTTGTTTTCCTTCTTTTCACACATATAGTTGCCATTAAAACTCACAGAAAATACATTCTTCAGCAGCAGCTATAGAAAATTCACAGCATAAGACGAATCATAAGGGAGGTGAAATTGTAAGGACAGAGCCCTATGACATGCAACTGCTTGATTATGAACCTTTTATTAGAGAAGCCTTTTAGAGAGTAAGTTGCATCAATTTTTGTCAAAAGATGTAGAGGGGGCATCCAAAGGTAGCCAGAGAATTTCACTCAACTTCAATGGGACCAAAACCAGAGTGGGGATGTTATAATTTTAAGTTTCATAAATTTCCATCTCTGTTGCAACAGAGATACCTAAAACTTGAGAAAAGTGGTTCAAGGCAATGCCATTAAATTCTTCCTTTTCCAAGGAATTTCTTAATCCAGAGTGTCAAAGAGACAATTTGTCCAAATGGGTACCTAGAATTCACATGCTTCAAGGTTTTGATAAGATATTGAAGGTTATTCAAAGGTATTTTACCTGTGAGGGAATATTTAACATGGTATATCAATATCACATTAGCCTGCGATTACACTTCAAAGGGAAAGAAGCAATGAATCTCCCTTTTTACCTCTTTAGAAGCATTGGTAAGATGGTTGATAGAGTTCAATGCAAATCTAAGCAAGTAGACACAAGTGTCTTTCACTCTTTCTTAAATCATGATCCAAGTTACTCAAAGCCTTTCTTGTTGGTACATATTGTATGGAGTAAGCTCTAATTGACATTTTGTTTCTGAGTTTTTCATCCATTTGACACCTTATCATAAACACTTACCTTTTATATTCTAATGGGTACTGGGCTTGCACCTACAACATTCTAAGTGTGACTCTTAGTGCTAGCAGTTTCCATTTCAAACAATACATAATGTATTTTTGAAAATTGTTATAAAAAACTTTTATAAGTTGTTGTAAACATTATTGTTATAAACTCAAGTTAGGATTTGGTTTTAAAGATACTCTATTTTTGAAGATTTACCTCTATTCAGTGGATATGAGAAGTAGATCATTTTTATGCTTAAATACTTTGTTAGTTTTTCTATCAGACATGGTGGAAATTTTTGGGAGATGGACTACTGAATACTTTTTTGAAGAATATAGAATCATACTTTAACTAAGTCTTTCGTCCTGCAAGTTAAAGAGTTTTTTTTTTATTATAATATCTCTGGTGATGGTTTATATTCTTTAAGTAATTAATTGTGAATTGATTTAAATTAGCTTTAGTCTATTTGATCATTGCATGGTTCATTATTATCATCTATTAATTAATCTTTTCAATCTTTATATAGTCCATGATTCCAAATTATTAGTTCGAGGTGATTGTGTTATCTTGGTGCAAATATCGAACTATATTGAATTTCTTCGTACACTTTGGGTTTGCACAGATCTATTTGTTCAATACAAATTTATTTCTTATTGTAAATGGTCACTTATATCTTCACCTGGGATCGGCTGTACAAAAGTTGTCCTTTATGTATTATGAATGAGATCTAAATTGTCAAGTGAAGTGACTTTCTGCTGGAATTTTCATGGTCTTAGAATTATACAACCTTTTGCTATAGACTTCTCTTAACAGAAAGGTTGCAAGAGAATTTTAATACAGGGAGGCACAACCACAATTTATCTTTTAATGTTGGCCAGTTCTAGGTTAGTATTATTTTCTTCTTTTGTTATTTGAATTGTGAATGTAGATTCACCTTTAAACTTAATACTATGTTTATCTAAGTCATATTATTATCATCTACATTCACTCTTTTCTTTTCTTCTCTTTTCATAGGTAAAAGTATATTAGTAATTAATCTTAGATCTTTTTTACATTTTGCCTGAGATTTGGTTCTCTTTTATAACATTAGTTTTCCAAGGTTTCTAGCAAATCTTGCAATCTGTATTTTTGTACACCTTGTATATATTTAGAACATAAATTTACATATTAGATAATTAGGTTAGTTTCTTTATTTTACAGTTTATATTATATCCCTTTACCAGCCAACAGAGCCATAAAACTCATCAGGCTGAGTCTTCCCAAATGACTTAGGTTATTCATATCACCTCGGACTGGGATTTCCCTCACAATTGAGAGTGTTTTCACATATGTCCGTCAAAAAATGGCGCTAGAAGGAGGGATAACTAGATATTAATGGCATGAGGAGGTTGAAAGAAACCTCATAATAGTCTCTCTCCAGTTATAAATCATAGTCGTTGAGACTCCTCTATTGTACCCGATACAGATGCTACATCTGAAGTCCATCCTATTATTCATGTTGAATCTGCAACACCGCTTCCTCAAGGAATTGATGTACAATATATTATCCAAAATTCTCGTCAATTAATAATAAGAACCCAAGAGACATTAGCCAGACCTAGACATTTTGGTGAACAATTACATCAACCTCTTGATTTTTCCAATGAAGAGGAAGATACTCTTGCCACTGGTACACCAAATTACACATTGCATGATATCTTGACTAATCCATTGAAAGCGCTCATTCTAGGTGTCAGGGGATATTGACTTCCTCCTTCACCACCCAACCTTTCTCCCCCTCCTTCAGGAAGAGAATCCTCTCATGAAGACAGTTCATCTTTTGAACAATATCAAACTTCAAATAATTCATAGACTTCAGCCCAGATGGATAACTATAATAATCACACCAGGCCTTGGCTTGACCAAGATGTTGTGGTCGTACCATGACCCCAAAATCCTTTACCTAAGCATCCTGAAAAATGGTTATCCAAGTTTGATCCTGATTTTAAATAGTCAGTAGAAGATCATATAAAGAAATTTGTGTTGGTTGTTAGGCTTAGAAATGTAGAACATGAAGATTTTGTATGCAGGTTGTTTCCATATACCTTCGAAGGGAATGCCTACACATGGTACTTTTCAAATCAGCCTCAAACTATTGTGTCCTGGGATAGATTTGAAACCTTTTTCTTAGAAACATTCAGAGATGACAAATCTCCTAAAGTATTAGTAATGGAGTTATCCAATATGAATATCAATCCCAAAGAAAAGGTTGAAGACTTTAACCAAATAATTCTTACACTGAAAAACATATACCTGTAGATTCTATTCCTGTAGAAAATCTGATCGTTTCTTATTATGATAAATATCTACATCATACCACAACCATCTAGGTTAAAAGGTCCAAAAAGAATATTTTGTTAGAAGATTTTGAAGAAGCAGTTCTCATTGAAAAGGACATGCTCATCTCGAAGGATAATAAAAATCCTAAAAATGAATCAACTTATTCTTCCAAGAAGAAGATAGAAATTCTTACCAGACCTCCTTCAAATAAGAAATATCAGGAACCCATAGATATGGAAAGTTCGTTGATTAAGGTTGGTTGTCATTGATGTCAACCCTTGAAGAAATCCTCGTAGCAAAAAGGTTGGGTAATGGACCCATGATTTTTTGATGTAAAGATGACTCATTATTGTCTTGTCATGGTTGATAATAAGTATAAATGGATGAACTCCGAAGTAGTCCCCTTATGGTGAAATCCCTCACGGGAAGACGCTTTGCGAATTGAGTTATCCTAGAAGTATGGTTAGAGAACCCATGCTTATTTGTGGAATAATGAAATGAACTCTAGTGAATTTGTCAATGAAATTATCCTATATGGATAGTGCTTGTCATGCCATTTCTGGTGGTATGTGGAACGTCACATAATTCCTCACGGTTAGAGAGTTATGGCCATGAGAAATTGGAGAACCTGGGTTTGGGTAATGGACCCAAGTTTGTTTGATGGATAGTAATACTATTCTATATGGATAGTACATTTCATTCCATTTTTGGTGGTATGTGGAACGTCACATAACTCCTCACGGTTTGAGAGTTATGGCCTTACAAAGTTGAAGGACCCTCATATGTCATCTAGAAGCCCCAAAAGGTCAAAGTAGTCAAAGTGGTTTAAGAGTTTTTAAAGGGTAAATAATAAAGTGAAGTGATGAGTGTACTATAATTCAAATTGAATACAAAATAAATTAATTCAATAATAAATTTAATGGATAAATTAGAAGTGGGTTAACCCTAAAATAAGGAAAGTGGGCAAAGTGACCTAGAAGATGTTTTTAAGGAAGCTACTTGGAGAGTATAAATAAGAGGCAAGGCTCTCTCATTTAAGAAACACTTGATAACATTGAATACCTATAGGTCTAGGAGGTAACCAAAGGATATATAAGCCTAATTTCCGAGGAAAGTGAAGAAAAGAAGGTCGGAATTCAAGGAAGGATAAATTCTTTTGATGATGCTTTCTAAGGTATGTTTTTTTCAGGTCATCTCAACATTTTCGCAATAAAATTTTTCTAGAATGATTTCGACCTTGAAATTTCTATTTCATTGAAGAAACATTTCCCAGTATCTGTTTTAAAAAATTCATCTTGTGGGTCGTTGTATTTTTGGATTTACACTCCGTGGAAAATAGGGTTTCTGGCTAGTCCTGAAACTAGTCAAAAATAGGTGTTTCGGGTAACAACGTCATAACTTATTCATAACAGATCCAAATTTAGTAAGACCAGATTTTTTGATTATATTACCTTCCTTAGTATTCTTTGAAAAATTTTCATATCAATTCAACAAATATTCCATGTGGGGCATGCTCTACAAGGTCGCTTTCTAGAATAATCCAGAATTCAGCAAGGTGTGCCATTTTTTCCGTAACTCCTTTTCTGAGAGGTTCCAAGTAGTGAAACCTGGAGGAATTGCATAAAACATACTAAGTAACATTGTGTATTAGTTTCATATCTTAATTCATTACAAGTAAAAAGTTATGGTTATTTCAAGTTAGGGTTGTTGACTAATCCACAACTAGTCTTGTGAGACTACAGAAACGTTTGATGAAAATGATAGTCTCTTGTTGTTAAAGTTAAGGAAGGTTTGTAGGTATGTGATAATATACACCAGGTTTATTAAAGAGTTACAAATCATATTTAGATGATGAAATTGATGAGGGATTTTGGTTGAGGTACAAGTTGGGTACTTGGTTGAGACAAGTAGTTGATGAGTTGGGACATACATGAGGTGTATAGTTGATGATGTTGGTACATATTGATGAGTCATAGTTGATGCATACTTGACACATGATTGGTACATATTTGGTACATGGTTGGTTGCACTTGTTTATGGTATAGGTTGATTAGAGATTGTTTGGTACAGTTTGGTGCATGGTTGATGCATTTGTTTATGGTACTAGTTGATTACAGGTTGAGGTACATGTTGATGCATTTGTTTATGGTACAAGTTGATTACAGGTTGAGGTACATGTTGATGCTATTGGTTGTGGAGCCTGATTATCTTCCTGATTCAGAGGTCCTTTCTTTCAGCCATGTTTATACCCCATGAAGTATTTACACCCCAGAAGTATGTACACTTTTCCACGTGGGGGAGTGCAGAGGGGGGGTACCCCCTCTGCAGGGTTCGGGGGGCCTATCCCCCCAGCTGGGGGGTCTGGGGGCAAGCGGACCCCCAGCGGGGGTTCGGGGGCAACATCCCCCAATGGGGGCTCGGGGGTGAAGCCCCCGAAGCAAAAATTGCCTTGTAAAATTATATTGTAATTTCATTGTAAATCTGGACCGTTCATTATAAGGTCACAGATCTAATGGTAGAGATTATGTTAGGGTTTTTTTCCCTAGAAGGAAACCCCCTTTTATGAGGGAAATGTATTACGGCTATGGAGGATGGTGAATATTGTATTCTGAGAGAGGAGACTGTGAGAGAAAGAAGAGGAAGTTACAACGGGTTTTGCTGTAGGTTGTATCCCTTCATTTGCTAGATAATAATAAAGGAAGGACCCGACAATTTCTCTGGTGGACGTTGCCCACACTAGGTGAACCACATAAATCTATGTCTCTCTTGTATTGTGTGTCTT
>ML782046.1:634694-650444 GCA_009831015.1 Picea engelmannii
AATAGTAAGTTGGATTTCAAAACTGCAAAAGGTTGTTGCACTTTCAACAATAGAGGCAGAGTATGTTGCTGCTACAGAGGCTAGTAAAGAGATGATTTGGTTACAAAGGTTTATGGAGGAATTGGGAAAGAAGCAGTAGAACAGCGAGTTGTACTGTGACAGTCAGAGTGCCATTCACCTTGCAAAGAAATCATCCTTCCATTTGAATACTAAGCATATACAGTTGAGGTACCACTTCATACGATCCACCTTGGAAGATGGACAATTGAAGTTGGAAAAGATACACACTAGACAAAATCCTACAGACATGTTAACAAAGGGAGTAACCAGGGAGAAACTGAGTTCTTGCTCAGTTTCAGTTGGTCTTCAAGAATGAATATGAAGATGAGAAATTTGCCAGGTCCAAGAAGGTTCAGATTCCAGCATATACAACAGCGGTGGAGTTGTTGAGATCATTCTCCAAGTGGGAGATTATTGGTTGTGGAGCCTGATTATCTTCCTGATTTAGAGGTCCTTGCTTTCAGCCGTGTTTATTCCCCATGAAGTATTTACACCCCAGAAGTATGTACACTCTTCCACGCGGGGAAGTGCAGAGGGGGGGTACCCCCTCTGCGGGGTCCGGGGGGCCTATCCCCCCGACTGGGGGGTCTGGGGGCAAGTGGCCCCCCAGCGGGGGTTCGGGGGCGAAGCCCCCGAAGCAAAAATTGCCTTGTAAAAGTATATTGTAATTTCATTATAAATCTGGACCGTTCATTATAAGGTCGAAGATCTAACGGTAGAGATTATGTTAGGGTTTTTTTCCCTAGAAGGCAACCCCCTTTTATGAGGGAAATGTATTATAGTTATGGAGGATGGTGAATATTGTATTCTGAGATAGGATACTATGAGAGAAATAAGAGGAAGTTACAACGGATTTTGTTGTAGGTTGTATCCCTTCATTTACTGGATAATAATAAAGGAAGGACCTGGCAATTTCTCTGGTGGACGTAGCCCACACTGGGTGAACCACGTAAATCTATGTCTCTCTTGTATTGTGTGTCTTCCGTGTTTTGTTTCTGCATTTGTTTTATTTTATTGCTCCGCAGTCTTGTTTTTCTAACAGATGCAAGGTTTAGGTTTATTGGTACATGTTTACAATGGTATATCTCACAATGATAGTGTGACAATGGTTCCATAATTCTACTTCTACTTTAGGGTGGTTGGACGGGGCAAGGACGGGTGGTTGTAGCCACCTTCCAGTTGTAGCTAGAGAACATAATGGGTTGTAGCCTCCTTTTGGTTGTAGCTAGAGAATTGGGGAGTTGAAGATTCCCTCAAGTTGTAGCCTGAGAAACTAGGGGGTTGGAGCCTCCTTCCAGTTGCAGCTGGAAAAAAATGAAGTTGGTGCTTCCAATGAATGTAATTCTTCAAGACATATAAGATAAAACATTTTGTGGTTTTCTCCCAATTTGGGTTTCCATGTAAAACACTGGTGTACTGTGTATGTGTTTGATTGTTCATTTCTTATTTCTCATTATTGGATAATAATTCTACATTGATATAACACTTGGATTATTTGGATAAAAATGATTATAATTATGCTATTACTAATTCACCCTGCCTCTTAGTAATCCAACAATTAGTTTAAGAGAAGGTTCCTTCAGAAATCAGTTTAACCACTGAAAGATAGATCATGGAGAGTACCAACTCATATAAAAATGGAATACCACAATTTGATAGGCACAAGAATTCTTTTTGGAGCATAAGGATGATGACATATATACAAGCACAGGGGTTTGAAATTTTTCAATCAATTGTAGATGGATACATAGTACCAGCAGTTCCACCAACAAATGACAAAGAAGTGAAACTTGGTCAGAATAATTCCAAAGCTACAAATGAAATTTTGAATGGTCTCAATGAAACAGTATTTACCAAAGTTGCACATTGTAAATCTGCCAAAGAGATTTGGGACAAGCTTCGAAATATTTGTGAAGGAGATACAAAAGTCAAAGAAACAAAACATCATACTTACAGAGGTCATTTCAAACAACTAAAAATGAAGGAAGATGAGAATAATGCAGCGTACTTATTAAGAGTTGACGAAACAGTGAATGCAATCATAGGATTGGGAGAAGAAATTGAAGAATCTCTAATTCTTCAAAAGGTACTAAGATCTCTTCCTATGAGATTCAACACTAAGATATCATCACTAGAAGAAATATCAGATATGAACTCAATAAGCATGGATGAACTGCATGGAATATTCACAGCATATGAAATGAGAACTGAGCAGGAAAATCCATATGTAAAAGAAGTATCCTTCAAAGCATCCAAAAGATCAAAGCAAAAGAAAAAGAAAAAAGAAGAATATAGCAGCAATAACGATGTCTTGGAAGATGATGAAGTGGCCAACTTCATCAAAAGACTAAACAAGGGAACCAATGGTAGGTATAGAGGTAAGCTTCCTTTAATTTGTTTTAATTGTGATGGTATTGGTCATTTTGATAAAAAAAATTCTCATAAGAAAAAGAGAAATGATGAAGGTTACTCAAAAGGAAAACACACATATAAAGGCAAAAGAACCACAAAGAAATATTTCAAGAAAAGATTATGCATCAAAGAAGACATCTCATCATCAGATGAAGATGAAATCAGTGACAATGAGATAGGAAGAGTTCTATTCATGGGAGTAAAATATTATGACAAAGAAGACTCCAA
This sequence comes from Picea engelmannii, assembly GCA_009831015.1. Taxonomy (NCBI): domain Eukaryota; kingdom Viridiplantae; phylum Streptophyta; class Pinopsida; order Pinales; family Pinaceae; genus Picea; species Picea engelmannii. Next base: position 637,395 of record ML782046.1, read on the forward strand.
AGAAGAATATGAAGAAGTCGAAGAAGGATATGAATAATTCAAATACAAAATTGAAGAGGCAGAAGTTGACTATCGAGAAGAATTAATGTGTGGCATAGAAGTTATCAGAAGAGAAAAGAAGAAAAACAAGAAAATACAAGCATGACTAGAAAAGAAAAGGGACACTCGAGAACTAGAACAAATGATCACAAGATTGAAGGTTCAAATAGAACAATATAAAAGAATTGAAGAAGCACTCAAAGAACAACTAGAAGGAAATGACAATATCGTTGGAAACTTGGAAGCAGAGATTATCACAGTAAGAAAGGATATTCAAAAGAAAAATATGCAGAATAGCTCAAAAGTTCTAGATGGCATTATCAACAGTCAAAAATCTCATATTCACAAGTCTAGACATGGATACAATCAGACAGAAAAGGGATCAAGCTCCAAAACAACAGAGAAAGAAACAAATCCAAAAAGCTATGCAGAAACAATCAAAGGGGGTAGAAAGGTGTACAAGGAAGAATACAGGGACACTCCTCCACTGAGAAGATTCATATTTCAGAATCAACAATAGATAGATAGGCCTCAAGAAGAATATGGATTCATAAGAGCACCTTATTTCAGAATATCTTCAACTCCCAGGTATCAAACTATATTTTTTATTTTATGTTATGCATGTAATAATTTTGGACATAAATTTGTGAATTGCAGAGCTAACAACAAAAACAATAACAACTTTGAGATTCATACACAAAGGGGTTACTCAAGAAGACCTAGTGAAACACAAATAAGAAGTTACAACAGGTTTGAATCTTTGAGCGCTGAAGTTGAATGTTACAAACGTAACAATTTTGGACACGTGGAAAAAAATTGCATAATGATAGTCCCTCCTAAAGAACCTCAATAGAATAACAATAGTCACACATAAGAACCTCAGAAAATGACATGGATAAGAAAGTAAGATCAATATAGCAATGAAGAATGCACATTCTCTCTACAATCTAAGCAGAAGAAACACAGTTGGTATGTTGACAGTGGGTGTTCAAAACACATGATAGGTGATAGAGACAAATTTGTTACATTGTGAAAGGAAAGAAATGGATCAGTCTCCTTCGGAAATGATAATTCAGCCAAAATCATTAGAGAAAGCACAATCTGAATTCGGAAAAAGAATAAAAAGGAAAAAAAAATCCTACTAGTAGAACATATGAAACATAATCTTCTAAGTGTGAGTCAAATGTGTGACTAAGGTCATAAAGTTACTTTCGATTCACAAAAGTATGAGATAAGAAGAGAAGGCTCAGGGAAATTGGTCGGTACAGTTGCAAGAACTTCAAACAACATATATGTGTTAAGTGAAATTGGAAATGAAAAGTGTTGTCTAGGAAAGGAAGATGAAAGTTGGATATGGCACAGAAGAATGGGTCACATGCATTTTGATAACCTTGTCAAAGTCAGCAAAAGAGAAGTAGTCATAGAAATGCCCTAGATCACGAAACCAACCAATACTTTATGCAAGCATTGTCAACAAGGAAAGAAAACAAAGACCAGGTTCAAATAAAAGGAATATTCAACAACAAGACCACTGGAAATTGTGCATATCGATCTAGTTGGACTAACTACAACAAAGGGCTTAAAAGGTGAGAGATACTTTATGTTATTAGTTGATGATTATACAAGAATGACTACAGTTTTCTTTCTCAAGAACAAGTCATAAGATTTTGAAAACTTCAAGATATACAAGGAAATGGTTGAAAATGAGATGGATTCAAAAATCAAATGCTTGAGATCTGATAATGGAGGAGAGTTCACTTCAAAGGAATTTATGGACTACTGCAATAGTCATGGAATAAAAAGGCAATTCTTTGTTGCTAGGATACCTCAACAGAATGGAGTTGTTGAAGGAAAGAACATGACAGTACATGAAATGGCTCGAATAATGCTAATGGATTCCAAATTGATAGATATATTTTGGACACAGGCAGTGCATACAACATTTCACATTCAAAATAGAGTAATGCTCAGAAACAAAACTGATAAAACTCCCTACGAGCTATGGAAAGGAAGACCAACAAATGTGAAGCACTTTAAAGTTTTTGGAAGCAAATGCTACATCAAAAGAGAAGATGGAAGAATGGTAAAGTTTGACTCTTGTGTGGAAAAAAGAGTACTTGTTGGTTACTCAAGTACAAGGAAAGCATACAAGTGTTACAATTTAAGATTGAAAAAAGTTGTGGAAAGCATCAACGTAACAATTGATAAAACAGAAAGACCAGAATCAAAGGAAGAAGAAAACAAATCAATGGAACAAATTTTCAAAGAAGAAGAAGCAGAAGATGAAGTAGAAGAGAAATATGAAGAGAATCTGACAGAAACAGAAGAGCAAGTTCATCAAGTATCTCCAAAGACACCTAGAAAATGAGTACAGAAGAATCATCCTTCAGATTAGATTATTGAAAATAAAGATGCAGGAGTTGAGACTAGAAGAAAACTTTGTTCACCGGAACAAACACACCTAGCACTCTTATCTACAATTGAACCACACTATTTTGAAGAACCCAACAAGGATGAATTTTGGAATAAGGCCATGAATGAAGAATTGGATAAAATAGAGAAAAATGACACTTGGGAATGGGTTCCAAGACCAAAGAATAAGAATGTGATCGGCACAAAATGGGTTTTCATAAATAAATTAAATGAAGATGGACAAGTTACAAGGAACAAAGCTATATTGGTATGTAAATGATATGAACATATTGAAGGAATCGACTTTGAAGAGACATTTGTTTCAGTTGCCAGAATGGAAGTGATCTGGTTGCTTTTAGCCTATGCATATTCCAAAAATGTTAAAATATATTAGATGGATGTAAAATCATCTTTTCTGAATAGGGAACTTGAATAAGAAGTCTACATTGAACAACCAGAAGGATTTAAGTTGTCATAGAACACAAATTATGTGTGTAAATTAAAGAAGGCCTTGTATGATCTAAATCAGGATCCTCGAGCATGGTACTCTAGGATGGATAAGTATCTGCAGTAGGCAGGGTTTAGAAAAGGAAGTGCAAAAACCAAACTCTACATCAAGGTAACTGAAGGTAATGTTTTATTAATTGAAGTTTATGTTGATGATATTATTTTTTGTAGTGATGATGAGAGATTAAGCCAGAAATTTGCAAAAGATATGTAGAATGAATTTGAAATGCCGTTACTTGGAGAACTATCCTTCTTTTTGGGACTTCAGATACATCAAAGAAAACAAGGAATCTTTATTTCTCAAACCAATTATATCAGAGAAATGATAAAGAGGTTTGGAATGGAATATTCCAAACTAGTTATCACTCCCGTGCAAACCAGGTGCAAGTTGAGAAAAGATGATGATTCAAAGTCTATAGATCAGAGGCAATGCAAGTTGATGATTGGTAGCCTACTATATATGACAACATCTAGACCAGATGTAATGCAGGCAATTGGATAGGTGGCACAATTTTAATAATCACCAAAGGAGTCACATGTGTTAGCAGTGAAGAGGATTTTCAGATCTCTCAAAGGAACAAAAGAGTTTGGCTTATGGTATCCAAAAGGAAAGGATATATTACTTATTGCCTACATAGATGTAGATTGGGAAGGTTGTATTGATGACCGAAGAAGCACCAGTGGAGCAACATTCTACCTGGGTGAGTGTTTAGTATTATGGAGAAGAAAGAAATAATCATCAATATCTTTATCTACAGCCGAGGCAGAGTGTATTGCAGCAAGATCATGTTGTACACAGGTTCTTTGGATGAAACAAACTCTGAAAGATATACAGGTTGAGTATGATGATCCAATTCCAATATATTGTGATAATACAAGCACCATCAGTATCTCAAAGAACTCGGTGATGCACTTCAAGATGAATAACATTCCAATAAAGTATCACTTTCTACGAGAGCATGTTGCAGAAGAGAACATTAGAGTTGAGTATGCGGGAACAAAAGAAAAAGTGGCATACATATTCACAAAAACACTTCCATGGGAATCCTTTGAATATATTCACTAGAGACTTGGAGTTAGTTATAATCCAAAATGAATTCTTTTTAAATACTTATCTTATATGTCTTAGATTTACACGAGGAAGCACCATAAGAGGACAATTCAGTCAGGGGGAGAAACCCTAGATGGAAAGATACCTTTTCCATTGATGACAAAGGGGGAGAGATTTATCAAATGCAGAGGATGGAGGTAGAGGACAGAGGCATGGTTCCAGGGGGAGCATGAGTGATATGATTTCAATATTTCATCAGAGTGTTGCCATCAATGCCAAGGGGGGAGATTGTTGATTAAGGTTGGTTGTCATTGATGTCAACCCTTGAAGAAATCCCCGTAGAAAAAAGGTTGGGTAATGAACCCAATATTGTTTTATGTAAATATGACTCGTTATTTTCTTTTCATGGTCGATAATAAGTAGAAATGGATGAAATCCAAAGTGGTCCCCTTATGGTGAAATCCCTCACGGGAAGATGATTTGCGGATTGAGTTATCCTAGAAGTATGGTTATAAAATCCATGCTTATTTGTGGAATAATGAGATGAAATTCAGTGAATTTTTCATTGAAACTATCCTATATGGATATTTATTGTCATTCCATTCTCGGTGGTATGTGGAACGTCACATAACTCCTCACGGTTAGAGAGTTGTGGCCATGAGAAGTTGGAGAACCCAGGTTTGGGTAATGGACTCAAGTTTGTTTGATGGATAAAAGTATGATTTTTTATATATTTTAAGGTAATACTATTCTATATGGATAATACATATCATTCCATTTCTGGTGGTATGTGGAACATCACATAAATCCTCACGGTTTGAGAGTTACGGCCTTATGAAGTTGGAGGACCCTCATATGTCATCTAGAAGTCCCAAAAGGTCAAAGTAGTCAAAGTGGTTTAAGAGTTTTTAAAAGGTAAATAATAAAGTGAAGTGATGAGTGTAATATAATTCAAAGTGAATACAAAATAAATTAATTCAATAATAAATTTAATGGAGAAATTAGAAGTGGGTTAACCCTAAAATAAGGAAAGTGAGCAAAGTGACCTAGAAGATGTTTTTAAGGAAGCTACTTTGAGGGTATAAATAAGAGGAAAGGCTCTCTCATTTAAGAAAAACTTGAGAATATTGAATACCTATAGGTGTCCGAGGTAAATAAAGAATATATAAGCCGAATTTATGAGGAAATTGAAGAAAAGAAGGTCGGAATTCAAGGAAGGATAAATTATTTTGATGATTCTTTCTAAGGTATGGTTTTTTCAAGTCATCTCACCAGTTTCGCAATAAAAAAAATTATAGAATGATTCAGACCGTGAAATTGCTATTCCATTGTGGAAACATATCCTAGTATCTATGGTAAACAATTCATCTTGTGGGTCCTTGTATTTTTGGAATTACACTCCGTGGAAAATAGGGTTTGTGGCTAGTCCTAAAACTAGTAAAAAACAAGTGTTTCTGGTAAAAACGTCATAACTTATTCATAACAGATCCAAATTATGTAAGACCAAATGTGTTGGCTAGAATAAAATATTTAGTATTATTTGTAATATTTTCAGGTAAATTCAACAAATATTCCACGTGGGGCACGCTATACAAGGTCGCTCTCTAGAATAAGCCAGAATTTCGCAAGGTGTGCCATTTTTGCCATAAATTATTTTATGAGATGTTACAAGTAGTGAAACCTAGAGGAATTTCATAAAAAAACTGAATAAATTTTTTTATTAGTTTCAGATATCTATTCATTACAGGTACAAAGTCATGATTATTTCAAGTTAGGGTTGTTGACTAATCCAAAACTAGTCTTGTGAGACTAAAGAAACGTTTGATGGAAATGCTAGTCTCTTATTGTTAAAGTTAAGGAAGATTTGTAGGTATGTGATCATATACAGTAGGTCTATTAAAGAGTTACAAATCATATTTGTATTATGAAATTGATGAGGGTGTTTGGTTGAGGTACAAGTTGGGTACATGGTTGAGACAAGTAGTTGATGAGTTGGCACATACACGAGGTGTATAGTTGATGATTTTGGTACATATTGATGAGTCATAGTTGATGAGTACTTGAAACATGATTGGTACATGGTTGGTTTCACATTTTTATGGTATAGGTTGATTATAGATTGTTTGGTACAGGTTAGTGCATGGTTGATGCACTTGTTTATGGTATAGGATAATTACAGGTTGAGGTACAGGTTGACGCATGGTTGATGCATGGTTCAGGTTTATTGGTACATGTTTATAGCAGTATATCTCATAGAGATAGTGTGACAATGGTTCCATCATTCTACTTCTACTTTAGGGTGGTTGGATGGGGCAAGGACAGGTGGTTGTAGCCACCTTCTAGTTGTAGCCGGAGAACATAGGGGGTTGTAGCCTCCCTCTGGTTGTATCCAGAGAATTGGGGAGTTGGAGATTCCCTTAGGTTGTAGCCTGAGAAACTAGGGGGTTGGAGCCTCCTTCAAGTTGCAGCTAGAAAAAAAAGGAAGTTGGTGCTTCCAATGAATGTAATTCTTCAAGACATATAAGATAAATCATTATATGGTTTTCTATCGATTTGGGTTTCCACGTAAAACACTGGTGTGTTGTGTATGAGTGTGATTGCTCATTTCGTATTACTCATTATTGGATAATAATTCTACATTGATATAACACTTGGATTATTTGGAGAAAAAGGATTATAATTACGCTATTGTTGATTCACCCCCCCTCTCAGTAATCCAACAAAGTTTACAAAAATCCTTTCAAAAGTTATCCAACCAAGTTGTAGATATGAAAAGAGTTGCAGAGGAAGGATATTCTAGTAAAGGAACTTATTGACAACCTTTTAGAAGACCACCTCCAAATCTGTCCAATAGGTCAACCCCACAGCTGAGGGTTTGAGTTTAGAAGGGTTATACCATGCTATGCAGTCATTATTAACTAGAGATGATAATGCTTCTGATGTCTTGCCTGAACAACAAAATGATTCATCCCCTCAAGCTTTCAAACATTTTTCAGACAACATTTTTCAAGCAAACTTTGAAACTGTACATAACAATCAACATCCTTATAATACTCGTATAAAAAATAGCCTAAAGATTAAAACAAATATGCACCTGATACAAAAAAAAAATGCAACATTAAAACAAACGAAACAGGATGAAACGTCAAACATTTTATCTTTCTATGATATGGAATACAACCCTATTGAGGATTTCAAGAGGTTAAAAGAAAATATTTCGATCTACGAGCTACTTAAGTTTCCTTACATCCAACGGAAAATGTTACAAAGCATAGTTGAAAACAACAACAATAAAAAGAAAAATTCTCTAGACAAAAGCACAACTGAAATTAGTAGTAATGAGAAGAAGGATGTTTTATACAAAAGTGTATCTAAAAACAACAATAAAAAGAAGGATGTTCTGGATAAAGCGTAGAGAATCTGTATAAAATACCAACGGACACAACAAATAAAAATCAACAGCCCCAAATGTTTCTTCCACACCATGAAAGAGGTCTAACATGCCATTGTTTCTATTGACATTTGAAATATTTAATACAAACATGAATAGTTGTATGGTAGACTCTGGCACTTCATCAAATGTGATGACTTTGTCAGTTTTTCAAAAAATCGATGATGAAGTTAAGCCATTTGATATGAAAATCATTCAGCTAAATAGAACTAAAGTTACTTTGGTTGGAGAGATTAAACATGTTTTTATTAGGTTATCATCCAATCCAAAGGTGCTTCAGGTGATCGACATTGTAGTAGTAGATATTCCAGAAGTGTATGGTATGTTCCTTAGCAAGGATTGGAATGAACAACTTCATGGTTATTTTTCTACAGATTGGTCTCACTTGTGGTTTCCTCTCAATGGTCAGGAAAACAAAGTCAGGGTCAACACATAATGTTATCTAAAATATACAGTCACAGATCTGAATGATCCAAACGAACCTTTTGTCCCAAGTGTGAATGCATTAGAAGATAAATCTATGAACACCTTATTTGGGAACTTTGTTGCTGAAATATATACTATTTCAAACCCTAATGAATTATCTAAAATATCAGTCTACACTCAAGTAATGGCCCCAGATCATGTTGTGAATATTGTAAATAGTTGTTAGAATGATGGAATTTGGTATTTATACTTTGATGGGTCTAAATCACGTGAAGGAGTCGGTGTCAGTTTTTTATTGATATATACCAAAGTTAATAAGACATTCATTTCTTTTATATTAGAATTCGATTGCACAAATAATACAACAGAATATGAATCTCTCTTGTAGGGACTCAAGAAAGACATTGACCTCGATGTCCAATGTCTAGTTGTATTGAACAATTCTGAAATCGTGGTCAAGCAGGTAAAAAATGCAATTCACTGTGTATCTGTTCATCTAATAAACTACCAGACTGAGGTATGGAACTTAATTAATAATTTTCTCGCCTTTAATATAACTTATAGCCCTAGGTCTAGTAATATTGAAGCAGATTTGTTGGCAAATGTAGCATCAAAATTATTACCTGCTAAAGGTTTCTCTCCTAATTCATTTTATGTTGAATTAATATTCAAGCCATCAATTCTAGATAACATCACCAATTGGTGGGTGTTTGACGATGATCAATAGATCATAAATTTTTTTCATATGGAAGAAACTTTCCAAGGTGTTGTAATCAATGAAAACACTCATGATGAAAATCTCTGCGATTTTACTGTAATATTTGATCCACGATCGACTAAAATTTCATCTGACATGGTAAATTCTATCCCTAAATCTATCATCACATTAGAAAAGTTTTATGATTTCCATGGAAAATTTAAGGGGGTAGTTAATTGTAAGACGAATAGTTCCTCGCTGCAATATGAAACTATAAACTTAGGGACACATGATCAGCCTCAGAACATTAATTTGGGCAAAGGATGTACACAACAAGAAAAAACATCATTTATTAAACTTTTCAAAGAATTTAAAGATGTATTCACTTGGACTTACAATGATCTAAACACATTCGATCCAAATATAATACAACATCTAATCCCCATGAAGCCTCAAGCCCAACCATTCCAACAAAAACGAAGAAAGATGCACCCAAAGTTGGAGCCCATAGTAAAAAAGGAATTGAGTAATATATTAATAGCTAAGATCATATTTCATGTTAGACATACCCAATGGGTGTCAAAATTAGTCCCGGTAAGGAAGAAGAATGAGGAAATAAGACTTTGTGTCGATTTCCACATCTTAAATTGAGCCTCTGATAAGGATAATTACCCTGTTTCTCCCATGGAACAGATCTTACAACATGTATCTGGTTCCGAAATACTATCCTTATCGGATGGTTTTTTGGGATACAACCAGGTCCTGATGTCCCCATCAGATCATTTTAAAACTACATTCCAGACCCCTTGGGGCACTTATTCTTATCGTTAAATGCCTTTCAGACTAATTAATGTAGTAGCCACTTTCCAAAGGGCCATGGATATCTCTCTACATGGGCTTATAAATCAGTTAGTGTTTTTGTATATGGATGATGTTATTGTCTTCTCAAAAGATAAAAAAGATCATTTATCTCACACGAGGAGTGTATTAGAATGTTGTCGTAAATATGGAATTTCATTAAACCCCAAGAAATCAATCTTTGTTGTTGATCAGGGAAACTTACTTGGTTTTATAGTATGAAAAAATGGGATGATGATAGATCCTGAAGAAACAAAATCCATAGGCAATATTTTTCCCCCGTTAGCCAACAAATCTATGCAATATTTCCTTGGTAAAATAAATTTTCTTAGGCATTTTGTATCGAGTTTTTCAAAGATGGTTAGACCATTGCAAAATATGATAAAAAGGGACATTGTTTTTAAATGGGGATCATAGGAAAACCAGGCCTTCAATTCTATCAGACAAGTTATAACAGAAGCTCCATCCTTGATGAGTCTTGATTTTACCAAAGACTTCACCGTCTACACATTTGCATCAGATAGATCATATCTTGTAGTACTTGTTACACATCAAGATTACTCACTTTGATAGTGTCGCAAGTGTCGTAATTACAAAGGTTGCAAGTGTCGCATTTTGCTCACAAGGTCGCAAGTGTCGTATGTTGCTTACAAGTGTCGTAAAAACATCAAACAAAGCATGTTGCCATGATGCCTATGTTGTGCCTATAACGACATGAGAAGGACACTTGAAAGACCTCAAACATTTGATTTGGGAGAGGAGAAATGAGTCAGCAGGCTTGCAAACCTTTTGCCATCTGAAAGCACCTCAAAAACTGAGTTTTTGGAGAGGAGCGCTCTCCCTTACACTATATCAGAACACCGGTGCTCCCCCTTACACTGTCAGGGAGCATAATAACGCTCCCCAGGCCCTTTTGAGGGAGCATTATAGATTTTGAGAGCGCTGGCGCCCCCTAAAGCTTACTAGGGAGTGCTACAACACTATGATGGCCCTTTTGAGGGGGAACTACCTATTCTAGGAAGTTGTTAAGCTGTTGAGATGAATGAGAGAAGCTTCTTTTCATTCTTGGAAGGCAGTTGAGCTCGAATCCCTAATCAAGCCATGATCTTAGGGCAGGTCCTCAACTGAAGGAGGAAAATCCTCACCTTCCCCTAGGATGTATCAAGATTGTTGAGCCTCTCCAAGGCTATATAAGAAAGCTTTCTAATGGTGAAAGGGGACTACAAAATGAAGAATTACACCAAACTTATGATCTCATAAGTGGTGTTGGAGCTGATTGGGGGAAGAACTGAACATATGAAACTTATGATCTTGGAGGAAACTTATAGCCAACCAAAGGAGAGTGATCAGTGAAGCTACTATTATCCAGTTTGTGGAACTTTCAGGCAAGGGTTAGACGAAGGGGACTTGATGAAGCTGTCGCATTCGCATCTACGATTGTAAGTACTGCTGTCGTTTTTCTCATCAATATGACACGCTTGGCCTGTTTCTTTCTAGTTTGTGTCTGATGTTACATGAACTTGTCATTTATTGATAGATCTATTTTCAAGCTAATATCAATAGAGTAGGAAGTGGCCGTATCTTGTTTTTTCCACAGAGCTCAGTGAAGAGCAAAGGATTGGAGCGCAACTAGGAGCGTGTAGGGACAAACGTCGGTTAAAAGGTACCTTTTTCATCCTTCCTTCTCATGTGTTAGTTTAGATAGATTTGAAAGGACGTCAGTGTCCATGTTAAGGACTTTTCTGTCTAGGGTTAAGGTCAAGCTCTAGAGGTGATCTACCTGTCCATAGGGAGATTTTCCTACAACAGAAACTAGTGACTCCGCTGGGGAGATAGCCTCGAATCGGAACTTCTTGTTTGGATTTTTCTCCTCATTGACCTTGTTCTGCCCCTTGATTGTTTCAGATCTGGTTCATCCCTCTCTGATTAGTTTCATGAGCTGATTGGCTCCTTAACTTATCACACTCAGCATACTTGTCAAGCTTGAATCTCAATTTTTGAAATTTTTTGACATTTCTGGGGATTTTACACCCTGGAGCCCCTGTCCTAGTGTTAACAGAGCACCAACGCTCCTGAAGGCTTTGCACAAAGTGCTATAATGCTCCTTTCCCTTGGCAAGAGAGCGTCGGCCTCTTTTTGGCCCAAAAACCTTCCAAAATTGCATCTTTTGGATTTTGCCTCTGTACTCCATCTGCTGAGTAACCTTGTGGGTCAGTCTTTCTTCCTTTTCAACCTTGATATCTTCCTTTTAATTGAAGAATAAGAACCTTACCGTTTGGATCTTGTAGCCTCCTTCACCTTTTTCATTAAGTTTGTCCTGTTGAGTGAAATTTGAAACTTATGTATTGTTCTTCTCTCCTCATCAGCTGAGTAAAAACCTTGGTGAAGGTCATCAAAGGCCTACAGACCTCTTTATCTTGATTCGAGTCAAGGTCATTGTTCTTCAAATTTTGCTTTGGGTGTGAAGTTTGCTTCTTTCTTTGATTGTCTCTTTTCTTTCTCTTTTCCTTTTGATCGCTACGAAAGGGTGTATTGTTTGTGTGACTTTTTGCTTGTGCTAGTTTGGTTTTCATTCATACTAAGAAGATAATTAGCGAGACGAGCATTGTGTTGTATTGATCACCATTCATACGCAAACAATAAAAGACGTCTTTATGATTGATTGTGCATATTAGAAGGCATTTAAAAGTTTTAGCATTGCATCAAGATTTGATTGAGAATTGTTTGAGGGCATTCTGTATTTGTTCTTGTTAGTGAAAGGAACTTTCTCTCTCCCTTAGATAGATGTTCATCGAAAGGAAATGATTGCTTATCATATTTGATGCATTCTTTGGGTCTGAGTCATAATTCCAATTGTTTCACTTCCATGCACCCCTTTCCGTAAAGAACAGCCATAAAAATCAACGCTAATTACAAATTATCTAGAACTTTTTCTTTCCTAGGATCCTCCACCAACAGTAGACTAGGCTTAGTACTTTGGATCAGGGCTGTGAGCATAACTCTCCAAAGTTTCTAAAACAAACAGTAGCATCCTGAGTTAGGGAGAGTAAATCCAGTTATCGTATAAGTCTGCCTAGGATCCCCCTCTCACACAGGGGTTACGCACGAGGTCGCATTCGGGTAAGCTATGGGGACTAACCCTCCGTGGTTTAACTGATTGTGGTGGTCGGATCATATTATGGGGGTCACTTTGAGGTAAATCCACAATTACTGCGTGGAATCCTTTTAGTTGATTTCGGGCTTGATACCCTGCCCATACGTTCGGATCGGACTATCGACTGTTCCCGCCTAGGGGCTAACTGCGAATTGGTAACCTTAGTGGCCATAATCTTTAGGGTCTTACACAAGGTGACGGTGACGGGAAGTCTCACTGTACCTGGAGCAGACATTGGTCAAACTCACTCGGGCTCCTTGGACGGTAAATCCACAATTACTGCGTGGAATCTTGCACCAAGGCGTTGTTGGGTATGTGTTATATTCTTTGCATGTGTGTGTGTGGGTGCGTCAGATACAACAACTGCGTCTGACGGTCCGTACAAACTAGGGCTCTTCCGGTGCACTGGGTGCTTCCTAGGGGGGTCCCAGGGGGGGGCAGGTATGCCCCCCCCC